>PVKC010038572.1:0-12727 GCA_004027635.1 Crocidura indochinensis
ACCCAAAAACCAAAAAAAAAAAAATAGAAATCTCAGACCAATAATCTGATAAACACAGATACAAAGATCCTCAACAAAATCCTAGCAAATAGAATCCAACTCCTCGTCAAGATCATATACCGTGACCAAGTAGCTTTAATTTTAGGGTTACGAGGACAATTTAATATACATAAATCAATCAACATAATATATCAACAAAATAATATTATTGATATTAATATATCAATATTAATATATTAATACATTAACCATATATTAGTATATATTATATAATGTAAAACCATATGCTATTATATTATATAATATATGATTATACAATATAATTAATATATTAACATATCAACAAAAGAAAAACATATGATCATATCAATAGATGCAGAGAAATCATTTCATAAGGTCCAACACCCATTCATAAAAAAACTCAAGAAGGGAATGCAAGGAACTTTTTTCAATATAGTTCAGGCTATTTACCACAAGCCTTCGGCAAATGTTATACTTAATTGAGACAAACTAAAATCCTTTCCTCTAAATCTGGTACAAGAGAAGACTGCCTCCCTCTCGCCACTCCTATTTAACACATTACTGAAAGTACTTGCTTTAGGAATTAGGCAAGAAAAATATATCAAGGGCATTCATATAGGAAAGGAAGATGTCAAGCTCTCATTGTTTGCTAATGACATAATAAAATACTATATTTAGAAAACGTTAAAGACTATCAAAAGCCTCTAGAAACAATAGATTCTTTTTTTTTTTTTTGGTTTTTGGGTCACACCTGGCAGTGCTCAGGGGTTACTCCTGGCTCCATGCTCAGAAATTGCTCCTGGCAGGCACGGGGGACCATATGGGGCACTGGGATTCGAACCAATGACCTTTTGCATGAAAGGCAAACGCCTTACCTCCATGCTATCTCCCGGACCCATAAACAATAGATTCTTATACCAAATTTGCAGGCTAAAAATTAACATCCAAAAGTCAATAGTCTTCTTATACACAAATAATTATAGAGAGGAAATGGGCCTTAAAAACCAATCCCATTTACAACAGTGCCACAGAAATTCAAATACTTTGAAGTTAGCTTAGCTAAAGAGGTGAAGGACCTATAGAAAGAAAACTACAAAACACTGCTTCAAGAAATGAAAGAGGACACAAGGGAATGGAGACATATACCCAATTCATGGATTGTGAGGATTAACATCATTAAACTGGCAATACTGCTCAAAACATTTCACAGATTTAATGCAATTCTTCTAATGATGCCCATGAAATTCTTCAAAGAAGTGGACCAAACATTCCTGAAATACATTCTGAACAAGAAACACCCACGAATAGCTAAAGTAACTTTTAGGAAAAAGAACATGGGAGGCATGTATTTTTCTAACATTAAGTTGTATTACAAAGCAATAATCATTAAAACAGCATGGTATTGGAATAAATACAGACCCTCAGATCAATAGAACAAACTCCAGTATTCTGAGAATGTTCTTCAGACATACAATCAATTAACTTTTAATAAATGGGCAAGTAATGCAAAATGGAGCAATGAAAGCCTTTTCAACAAGTGATGTTGAGACAAATGGTCAGCAAAATGCAAAAAAGGGGAACTCATTCCTCCATCTAACACCATGCACAAATGTCAAATAAAAATGGATTACAGATCCTAATGTCAGATACAGACATAGGTAAAACACTTCATGGCATTGTGTTTAAAGGCATCTTCAAATGGTAGCAGAGATAAACAAATGGGACCATATTAAACTGAGATCTTCTACACCTCAAAGGAAACAGTGGTTAGGATACAAAGGCCACCCATGGAATGGAGGAAAGTTTTCACCCAATACCCATCAGTAGAGGTGCTAACATCTAAGATATACAAGTTACTGACAGAACTTAATAAAAAAAATCTAAGCCCATTAATAAATGGGGAAAAGAAATGAACAGGCACTGTTTTACCAAAAGGCACATGAAAAAATTATCCACATCACTAATAATGAGGGAGATGTAAATCAAAACAATGAAGTACCATATCACACCATAGAGACTGGTACACATCAAAAACAAACAAACAAACAATAACAATCGGTGCTGGAGGGAATGTAAGGAGAAAGTAACTCTCTTTGACTGTTGGTGGTAATACCATTTAGCCCAGCCACTCTGGAAAACATATGGAGATACCTCAAAAAAACTGGAAATTCAGATCCAAATGATCCAGCTATACCATTCCTAGGGATGGTATAGCTAGGAACATACCCTAGGAACACAAAACACAATACAAAAATGCCCTATGGGATTCCTATGTTCGTTGTAGCTCTATTTACAATAGCCAGAATCTGAAAACGACTCAGATGCCTGACATCAGAGGAGTGGCTAAAGAAACTGTAGTACATATACACACTGGAATACTATGCAGCTGTCAGGAAAGATGAAGTCATGAAATTTTCCTATAAAGGGATGTACATAAAAACTAATATGCTGCATGAAATAAGTCAGAGAAAGAGAGATAAACAGAATAATCTCATTCATCTGTGGTATTTAATAAAATTAAAGATAGTATGTTATTAATACCCAGAGACAAATTAGATAAGCTTAGAAAGGACCAGCCCCTAATATGAAACTTATGTTTTGTTCAGTGGAGAAGAATGTGTATTTAGTTTCATAGTGGTTGTGTATTATTATGTATATGTTTATTAGATCCAGTTCTTTGTCATAAATGTAGGGTTCTTGATTTTCTATATTTTGCCTGGTTGATCTGTCCAGTGATGAGAGTGGTATACTGAAATTTCCTACAACTCTTGTGCTGCCTTCTATTATTTACCCAAGTCTATGAGTATTGCCTTGATATATCTATATATATCTATATAATATATATACTAATTTTTCATTCAGGACATATGGACTTATTGATTTTGAACTTCTAGGAACAATTATCAGTTTTCTATTGTGAAATAGAAAGAATCGAGGTATGAAGAAATACATTTAGTGTCATAAGAAGGAAGTTGAAGCCACAGCAGTGAGTCTGAATTCTCAGAGAAGATGGCCAGAAATGAAAATTTGGCAAGGATAACCTAGCTTTAAATGTTAGAGGAAATGAAAAAATTAGTGGCAAAGAGATTAAGAAGCAACTCAAGAATTCACAAACAGTTTTTGAAGAATACATTAGAAATATATGGTAGCATAATATTCAGAAATAAAGACAACATTCTTTCATTTCCACTAACATGGATAGACCTAGATATTATTATGCTTAGATAAATATATATTATCTATCTATCTATATATCTATATCTATATCTATCTATATATATCTCTATCTCTCTCTCTATCTATCTATCTATCTATCTATCTATCTATCTATCTATCTATCTATCTATCTATCTATCTATCTATCTATCTATCTATCTATCTATCTAGGGAGGCCTCCCAAATGGTAGTCAGTAGGCCTGGGGGACTCTACTGGCAATTCTTTGTCAATAGTGATGCCACTTGGGTCAAATACTCGAGTATGCAATACTTTTTGGGTCCTTCGGTGAAGGCCAACTCATACTTGGTGCTGGGGAGCTCGGGTGCGACGCCCCGTTTTGCTAAGTGAGTTCCAATAGTATATCTGGCAATGTGTGGTTGTCTGTGCGATGCTAGGTAATCAAACGCAGGTCTGGTGCATGCAATGCTTCTAATTAAAGTATTTCCTGGCCCAAATTAAAGTAGAAATACAGTTACAGAGTGTGTACTGTGTACCAGCCCTTGAATCTGAGGCTGAGCTGTCAGACATATAGGAATGGAGCCCAAAGAGTATAGTCTGGATAGGGTAAAGAGCAGGTGGGTTGGTCTGCAGTGTTAAGTACTTCAGAAAAGTTAACTAGGGTGAAAATGAGGACTTTCATCCCTCTGCCACATTCATATAAATTCCTTTAACAGTAGTTTATTCTTATCGTTAATAGCCTGTGTGGAAGATAAACGCTAAATTAATTTGAGAACTGACTTGTAAAATTCCTAAGTGGCCTAAATCATTTAAAAGAAGTTCACATTCTATTATGTGAGATTGAATTGGTTTCTGCAGGTGGTTGTGCAACCTTGTGCCCTAGATATATGCTTGTCAAACATGGTTTCTGCTCAGTTCCTCCTAGGAGCAAGAACAGTGTTGTTGTGAAAGCATCACAGCTCCATCAAGTCTCTGGGATGCCTTGTTCTATGCAGGTCAATTAGTGCTCCTTGCTCTGCATTTTAATATACCTTAGTGCTTTGTGATATATACTTGTTTCATGTGGTGCATTTATTTGTTAATTTTTTAAAATTATTTCTAATGATCTTGAAATTATTCAATCTTTTAAAAATGTTGTATTTAAAGAACTATGCTTTACCACGTTATTGATAGTTGAGTTTTAGGCTTATTATATTCTAACACCAATCACTCCACCAGAGCCAACATTCCCATACTCTCCACCATCACATATCTCCCTGATCTACCTCCCCGTCTCCTGCCTGCCCATGTTGGCAGACACATTGCAAAGTTTGGTGGTCGCAGTGTAGATAACGTGTTTTCATTGCTGTTGTGTCTGTGCCTTGTTTATATTGCTATACAACCCTCCCACATAGAACTGAAGCCCAGAAACTTGTTACCCCATTACTTCTTTTTCTCATCTTCTCTCCATCTCTCATTTCTTTTCTTCTCTGCACTGTTCTTTCCTAGTCTCTGGGGTCAAGAGCAATTTATGTATTCATCCACATCTACCTACATTACATTCTTTCTTATGCAATTATTTTATATTATGTGAATTACTTTAAAATTTTCTGTCACAAGTGTTAGTCTGGTCTGTGTAAAATAGGGGTCCTCAAACTATGGTCTGCAAGCCACATGTTGTCTGCCAAGGACAATTATATGGCCTGCCTGGTGTTTTTGCCACTGCTGCCTGTTCTGCTTAGCATCTGACTTGTCTTGGGCCCATAAATTCTGGAATGATTCCAAGTTTTTAAACCCTAGTTTTAATTTAACAGAGAATAGTCTTAATGGTAAGCTGAAACAATTTAAATATCAATATTATGCATCCTTAGAATCATTGCATATTTATAGTTAGTGATTATAATATGAATTTTTCAGATAACTTAAACTCACTCAATTAAGCACTGTATTTGATTTACTGATAATATAATGCATTTAAGTATTGAATACATTGAGTATATGTTCAACTTTTTATAATAAATTGATGATGCTATTATCTTTTCTCCTTTTTGAACAGTCTTTTGTTTTTGTATTATAAATGTTTAAAATATTTTTAATTTAAAGCAATTGTGATTTACAAAATTATTTGTAGTATTCTTAGTTAAGTTTTAGACATACAGTGTTTCAGCATAATTGCACCCACAATATCAAACTTCCTCCACTAATGTTCCCAGAGTCCAACCCATACATGCCCCAGCCCCAGTCTGCCATCATAACAACACTTTTTTAAGCTTGATTATTAAAGTTTGGGTCTCATAATTTCAATGTTGTTGTTGCTATGATGGTAAATTTAGTTCCATCTTTCCTTAACACCACCAATGTACCCGAATTCCCTTGTATCCCATCCCTTGTTGTTTCTCATCTATCTTTTTCCTCCTCCACTCAATTTCTTTCGTTTGTACTATATTCAGGGACCAAGAGTGTTCTAGAAAACCCTCATTTAAGCAATTGCATTTCTTATGCAGTTATTCTAAATATCACATACAAGTATATCATCTTGGATTCCAGTTATGTTATAGTTTTTATTAACTTTGCTTACCTTCAAATATTTCCTTCTTTTCTCCCTTATAATAACTTGCAAGTAGCATACTTTATATTATATATTTTGTATGTAATACAAATATGTAACATATCTTATATACAACATATATTTATATTATACATGTATACATATACATAAATTGGATATGCCTGGCTAGGCAAATATGTAGTTAATAGGGTAGATTATTAAGAAGGCAGAGGGAAACTTTAGAGAGAAGCTGATGTTGCAGGTCACAAGAGGAGATTTTCTTAGGGAAACTTCAGTTTCATTCTTCCAACTCATTGGTTAATCCCACCAAGATCACTGAGTATGATCTCCTATACTTAAAATTTTCTGATTATATATGTTAATATTATCTACAAAAGGCCATCATGGATACATCTAGAGTAAAAATATTTTACTAAGTGACAGAACTGCAGCCTATTCAACTAGGTATGCTAGGCTTATATAATGCTTGTGAAGCAAATATTCAAAGTAAGATACTTTTATTTATCTATTTATTGGTTTGGGGCTACACCCAGCTGTGCCCACAGCTAAACTGTGACTGGCTATAATGCTCACTCCTGGCAGTGGTTTAGGTAAGAGTGCCAAGGATCTTACTCAAGTTGGCTGTATTGAAGGCATGCACTCTACTTGCTGTAATATCTTTCCAGCAGCTTCACAAACATTCTAATTTATAGAATTAAGGAAGTATGGATTTTGTCCTTGATTATCATAAACTTTCTTATTTTTAGTTTTAGTTTCTTTCATTTGTGTCCCGGATGATTAAAGCTCCTAGAAATCCTTCTCCTCACAATGAAACAGTTCTATATGGTTCTTGGAATTTTCATATTAAATTTAAAATTAAAACTAGGATAACTGATTTTTACAAATATAATTATAGGACAAGAACTATGAAGTGGAGGAAAGAAGGAAAGCCTCTTCAACAAGTGATACTGAGAAAACTGGCCAGCTATATGCAAAGTGAGCTCAGACTTCTCTTTCATGCTGTGAACACAAGTCAAATCAATAAGAATTAAGGACCTTAATACAGGACCTGAAACCCTAAGCTACATAGAGAAAAATGGTTGCAGAACTTTCCTCAACATTGAAGCTAAAGGCATCTTCAAGGATGAAACACCACTGACTATGCAAGTTGAAACAAAGATAAACTACATTAAACTGAAAAAGCTCAATTTACATTGAACTAATTTACATTTCACTAGAAAGCTTCTGCACCTCAAAAGAAATGGTGACCAGGATACAAGTAATGTCCACAGAGTAGTAGAAAATATTCATCCAATATCAATTTGATAAGGAGTTAATATCTCTGTTATATAAAACACTAGTAGGGTTTGACAAGAAATAAAAAATTAACCACATCCAAATATGGGAATAAGAGATGGATGGAAACTTCCTCAAAGAAGAAATGCATATATCAAAATGGCACATAAAAAGCTTCATTAATCATTAGGGAGATGCAAATCTAAACAACAATGAGATATGATCTCATACCACAGAGACTGTCACACATTAAAAACAACAATAGCACCTGGCACAGATACAGGGAGAAAGGGACTCTCATTCATTACTGGTGGGAATGTTAAGTGGTGCAGCTTTTTGGGGATACAATGTGGACCCCTTTTAGAAAAACTAGAAATTTAGCTCCTGTATGTTCCAGAATACTACTCCTAGGAATATAGTCGAAGGTCCCCAAATCACAGTGCAGAAAAGCCCTTTGTACTCCTATGGTTTTTGTGCAGCACTAGTCACAATAGGCAGAATCTGGAAACAACACAAGTGCCCAAGAACAGTTAAATTGATAAAGAAACTGTGGTACATCTACTCAATTGATTACTATGCTCCTGTTAGGCAAAATGAAGCCATGGAATTTGCTTATATATAGATGGATATAGAGAGTATTGTGCTGAGTGAAATGAATCAGAAAGAGAGGAATAGACATAGAATATTTGCATTTATTTGTAGGATATAAAATAATAAAAGATATTCAAAGACAATAGATACAAGGGCCAGAAGGATCAATCCATGATAGGAAGCTTGCTATAAATAGTGAAGAGTGCTGTTAGGGCAGAGAAGGGACCACTAGACAATGATATTTGGAAAAGCACTCTGGACAAGAACTGGGTGCTGAAGGGAGATACATGATATGCCTGCTACTCCTTCAGTAAGATTATTGCACACCACAGTGTCTAAAGAAACACTAAATTAATCTATGAATATGGTACAATAATTTGATTATTATTATTTCTCACATAAGACTGGTTAAGGCAAAACAACAAGCATATCATGATGGTCATAAAGTATTTCTTAAGTAAAGGGATAGGAAGTCTCAGCTAAATAGACAAAAGTAATTAAATATAGAGTTGAAGATGTGTTGATGTCTGTTTGTAAAACACAAGAACTTGTAGAAATATTTGAATTGATTAAATTCCAAGAAAATCGTGAATAAATCGTAAAAGTGTATTTGTTATCTTTGAGAAAGTAGGTATTGGGGAAGAGCCACTACAGAAGGGAAGACAAATTATTGTCTTAAGGATACAGTTTTGAATTTCTCAGAAAGGAAAAGAACCATTTATTTAGCATTAGTTCTGGTTAACTGACCAACTGACTTTGACATGGCAATCCAAGTGTTGAATGGTGTTTGTTTCATGAATTCCAGATGCATAATCCAGAACTATCCTTGAGACAGTATTGGGTGTTGCTGATACTGAAGTGTAAATATGGGGCCCAAACCCCACATGATTCTCCAGTGATCAGTGATTTGGGCTGCAATTTGAATTAGGAGCAAACATGAACGTGAAACCAGATGTTGAATGTGAAATGTACATAGCTTGCATATACTTTGTGCTTAAAGCTTTTAAGGGCTTTTATCTACTGAGCCTGCCATAGTTTATAAACTTGAGAACTAGAAACATGTATATGTAAGAATAACCTCTCAACCTCCCACTTTTTTCCTGATTCCCCCTACTAATTGTGAGTTTCCTTTACCCCCTAACAGCATTGTGGCACCACTTGCTGATTAACCATCCATCAGGTGCCTAGACGTTTGCCTCAAATTTATCCCCTGGCTCAGTAATTTCTTTTCCTTCTCATTGTCTCCCTCAAAGGAATATTATTTTCCTGCTTTTCCTTTCCTCCAGACACTTTTTGACTCAGACACTCTTGGATTTGCATCCCAGACCCATCTCTGAGGTTTTCTCTCTACTCAAGATCAAAATGTGTATTGTGTTACCTGTTTTGCCTAGCTCAAAGGATTTTTGAGAAGAACAAAATCAAACCCAGTTAATGGACAAAAAAAGCACTCTGCCAACTCCAAACACGTATAGATCCATATCTTGACTGGAGCTAGAAAAAAAAAGTCCAAGACAAAGTTACACCAAGAAACTCAGAAACTAGGAGAAAGAAAATAAACAAAATGGATTATGAAATTTTTTCTTTGAGGCTCAGGGCAATTTTTTGTTGTTTCTGAGTGAAAGCTTTTGTACATTGATCAAGGCTAGGTAAGAGCAGTGCTACTGATGCATCTGTCTCCTTAAGCTTTGAAGTAAAATTAGACATTAAAAAGAAGACACACAGGACTGTGCCCTCAGTGTCTAAAGTCCTGAAAATATCCTCAAGTCACATTTACCTTGTCTACAGTACTCTCAACCTTTCTCCTCATTTTTTCTTTATTAAATTTGATTTCCTTTAAGTACCAGTCTTCAAGGTAAACAAAAATGACTTACACCAAGTATATCTGGCATTTCTTTCATTTGTATTAGAACATGATAGAGAACTGGTGCAAAGGTATTTGAAAAATAAATATGCTCTTTTAAAATATACTTTCTGATGGTTCAGATCAAAATTCGTCTGTACAGTCAATTTTGTTTTAGAAGATGTATTCATTAAAACTTGCAAATATGCAATATTTTTTGCCATCTTATGGGTTATATAGGATATGGGGGCTAGTTGTAGACCTTTGCCAGAGGGACAGTATGATGATAAAAGAGCATCAAATTAGGAGTCACAATGCTTTAAGTAAAAAAATCACATTAAAATTTGGAGTCACAACTTGGTTAGAAACCCAGATCAGGGGCCCGGGAGATAGCATGGAGGTAAGGCGTTTGCCTTTCATGCAAAAGGTCATCGGTTCTAATCCCGGTGCCCCATATGGTCCCCCGTGCCGGCCAGGAGCAATTTCTGAGCATGGAGTCAGGAGTAACCCCTGAGCACTGCCGGGTGTGACCCCCCCCCCCAAAAAAAAAAGAAACCCAGATCAACTCTTTACTTACTTTATTACTTAGCTTTTTCTTTGTCTTTTTTTGGGGGGGGGTGGCACACCTTGTGATACTCAAGGGTTACTCCTGGTTCTGTGCTCACGGGTCATTCCTGGTAGAGCTCGGAGTACCATATAGGATGCAGTGTATCAAACCAAAGTCAGCCACATGCCAGGTAAATGATGTATGTGCTATGCTTTTGCTCCAGCCCCCTATTATATGAATGTAGTTTTGTGAATCTAAGTTTTCTTTGATCTGAAAGAGAGATTACCTAACTTCAGGGTTGTAGTAATAAATATACATTATATATTAGTTTACTAATTATATAACATATACATATTATAGATACTAATATCCCCATACTTACAACAAATAACCTAAAACATAGTGTCTTAAAATAATGCAAATTCATTATCATACAATACTACTGGCTAGAAGTTTGCTTTAAGTCTTACTGGGATAAAATGAAGGTATCAGAGTTTCTGCATTCCCTTCAGAAAGTAGTAGAAAGAATTTTTCTTGGTCCTTTATGGCTTCTTAAAGGCTTTCTAAAATTGTATTTTCCTTCTGCCTCATTATCTATTTTGCAACCCTCTCCACTTTTTCATAATCACAGCTACCTTTGTCTCAATTCTTCCATCTTTTTCACTTGTAAGGTCTCTTATTATTAGATTAGACCCACCATTACAGCCCTGGGAATTCCACACCAATTAAAGATTAATGTACTAGCATCTTTAATTTCACCTGCAACTGAATTTTTCCTATTTATGTGGCCATCTATACTTACATATTGCACATATGAGGATGTAGAATTTGGGGGGCCCATTATATATATATGTCATATGGCTCAAACAAATTTTTAAATATATGAGGCTCCAAGACAGTATTTGACCACCAAGTCACATTTTAGATCTTTGAACTTGCAGAAAAATATATATAATAAAATAAAAAAAGTTCTCACATACTGCTTATACACTAACTCCTAATGATTAATCTTATTATATTGGAGTATGCTTTTAGAATTTAAGCAAGCAACACTGGTTTATTGTTTTTTACTAAAATTTGAAGTGATGGAGAAGTGGTAGGGTGTTTGCCTTGCACGTGACAGACCCAGGACAGACCTTGGTTTGATCCGCTGGAGTCCCAAATGGTTGCCCAAGCCAGAAGCGATTTTTGAATGCATAGCCAGGAGTAACCACTGAGCATCACAGGGTGTGACCCCAAAATAAAAAAAAATTCGACCTTAGAATTTTCACTAATGTCCTTTTTATATTCCAGGATTTGAAGGAGCCTACCACACTATGGAGCTGTTACTTTTATTTATTTATTTATTTATTTATTTTATTCATTTATTTATTTATTTCATTTGGAGGCCAGATCTAGTGGTACTCGGGGATTACTCCTGGCTCCGTACACAAGACTCACTTCTGGTGTGCTCATGGTACCATATATGATACTGGGGATTGAACTTTAGAAACCTGCCTTCAAGGAATATGCCGGACCCACAGTAAAACCCTCCCGGTCCTAGAATTTTACCTTTAATAGAAAGTTTGTTTGCTATTATTTCTATAAAAAATATCTTTGTAATTCTAGTCAACTGATTTGTTTTCGATTTTGCTCATTGAAACAAAATAGAAATACTTTGCAGTTTAAACATTCTTTATTCTCCCCCTACTTAAAACTGTGATTCAGGTGAAATTAATTCTAGGTCCTGAAGATGCTGACACAAATGGAACAGAAGCAAATTCCTGTACTAATATAGCTTATATTCTAGCAGAAGTGATAGCGGTAGGGAGTAAGCGATAAATTGGCAACTGGGCAAAATATTTACTTTGGGGATGGTGATGGATTCAACAAAGACAAAACTGTAATAGAATAAAGATAAGAAAAAGCTAAGAAAAAAGCCAGAGAATGTTGGGCAGTCATGATATAAAATAGTATGTTCCTGTAGGGGAGGGTAAGTGGGAGAAAAGAGGACATCAGGAATGTAGAGGGAAACTGGAGAGTTTGGGAGTGGAGAATGTGCACTGGCGAAGGTTGTTGTATATTGTATGACTGTAACTCAATCATAAACTTTGTGGAAAAATTGTGTCATAAACAACCCTGCAACCATGGTGTTTAAACAAAACAATAAAATAAACAAAATAAAAATGTGTTCCTTCAGCTAGGTTCAAAGGCAATGAATAAAAAAACTGATCCACACAATTGAATGGGGAAGGGAAGAGAAGAAAAGGTTGGGGCCTTTGGAGAAGGAATATGGGTACGCTGGAGATGAGTGTGGTGTTAGAATTATGTCCATGAAAAACTATTGATAGTATTATAAACCATAAACAATAGTGTGACTATGTATGCAAAGTTTGAGAGAGAGAGAGAAAGAGTAAGTTTTAGGGATAGCTAAAAAAATGGGGCAAAGGCTCTAAATAAGGTGTTCCCTGATAAACTGGAAAAAGAGCAAAGAAGCCAGAGCTACTAAAACAGAGAGAGTGAGGACATTATGTAGTTTGATAAGGCATTACAAGGACTTTGGCTTTGACTTTTGAAGGTGATGGGAAGCTATGAAAATGTTTTGAGCAAAGAAATGACAAGAGGTACAGAAAAAAACAGGAGGCTATAGGAACAACCTAAGAAAAGGATGATGGTATTCAGCCAGGGGTGGCACTAAGGGTTTGATGAAAAGAGGTTAGATTTTTGAAAGAGAGTCAACACTATACTATA
>PVKC010038573.1:0-13275 GCA_004027635.1 Crocidura indochinensis
ACTGATACTGCAACTTTAATTACTTGTTTGAAAGAAAAAAATAGCGACCTATTTATCAGTTAAAAGAGGAACATTTGAAAAATTAAGGGACATTATAGGGAGTCGCAACCGTATTACTTTTGATCAAATGTCAGATGCCATCACCTACAGCCAAGCTAATTCCACAGAGGGCCAAGATGATAGTCTTACATTTAGGCAGGATAGTTCCAGTGAATACTGGACATCAGCACAGTGGGGAATTTGCTAGGCTCATGGATTTCATGTCTGCAAAACAACTTCTACCTCTATAGAGATTTTCCTAAGTGATTTGACCTCCTGATTGAGAGACTCATACTGAGAATCCTCCTCCAGGGTTTCAAGAAAAAATAATCTTCCCCCCATAGCAATTCTCACTTTGAGTGTTTAAATAGCATGAAATATATATGCCAAAAGTGTTACCGTAACTCATTGAAAATATTGAGGATTAACCTGGGAAAGGCAAAGCTCAAGAAAAATTTACCCAGGTGGAATAAAAATTGGGTAAAAATCACAAAGTAAGCAATGTTCATAGGTAATACTTAAACTAAACAGGCCTTAGCAATTTGAAATGGGAGTGACTTTGAGTCCGTTTTTAGCAGTTTCTTTATAATACATAACATGATGACTACAAACATGGATTCTGGATATTGATGGCCTGCATTTACATATGCCTGGCTTCATCATTAATAAGTGCAAGATTTGTAGCAAATTATTTAACATTTCTAGAATTCCATTTCACTTTCTTGGAAAAAGATGAAAAGACAATCATATTTTATAGGGTTATTGAAAGGATCAAAGGGGTTAAAATATGTCAAGTGCTTAAAATTGAGCTTAGCCCATGGATACCATGCACTATATTTGTATTTGTTAAGAAATAAATTTCTTTCTAGAAGCAAAACATTCCTCTCAGCTCTGTCCACAAAATGCACACAAGAGCCAATGCAGCAGCAATAAATTCTCCGAGAAGGAAAAGCATCTAATTCCCAGAGCCTTATTTTCAGAATCGCTCATGTTGCTTCCTGACATTGGCTATTTAATCCTTCCAGAACAACCAAGAGAGAATTTACGCAAATAAACTTCTCCTTTTACAGAAGAGAATGCTGCTGTACAGGATGATCAGGTGCTTTCCTTGAAACAAGGCAAGGAGCTCAACTCTTACCCTTGGTTGCTCTCTGTCTATCTCTCACTCACAATCCAGAATGGTAGGAAATGCAAAACTTAAAGTGTGAATGTCAAACCAATTTAAGAAATAGGAATATAGAAGAATGAATCTGCCGTCTAAAGTTTATACTACGTTTTAGAAAATGTATCTTTCTTCTTATTGCTTCATGAAACATAAGCATTGCTGAATAGCTTTAATTTTCCATTTAAATTTTCTAAGTGAGAAGAGGACTAAAATATGCAGCTGGTTTTATAATGGGTAAAAAGTTATGCATATAAATTACATGCAAATTCATAAGGAATATGATTTGGCTTTGCCAGGCCAGGAAATAAAAATATATGATTAAGGTGAGTCTTCAAAAGTGATGCCTGCAACTCTATTAATATGATGAAGGCTATTAAAAGCAAGAAATGTTTGCAAGATGTTGGTCTGGAAGTGATGACCATTGTCAACTCCATTTCCTCCCCTATCTTGTAGCTCTATGAGGATTTTTTGTTTTAAAACAGTCATCTTTCTTGTTGAAAGTTTCTTTTTTTCCAGCTCGTTTCTACAAAAAGGAAAAAGAAAAAGAAGGGAGAGACAGAGGTGAAGAGGGAAATAGAACAGAAATTAGAGAAGACATAATAAGGTTTTCAGGTATTTCCAAATTAATGCATAGTTTGAAAAAAAAGAGATTTATATAATTTATATTTTCCCCTAATACCAAAGTGAACACATATTCATTGCACACAATTATAAATTATTTTCAATGTCCAGAATTAAACCAAACTCACTCTACAATTTTCACTCCATTGTAAATATCTCAGGATATATTTTTATATACCCCACACTCACATCGTTCATTAATTAATATAGGTTTAAAAATAAAAGTATTATCTAAGTATACATTTAGAGTTTTACTTTATAATTTTGTGTTTTCTCCAAACTGTAGAAAATTTAAAAATTTTTGTCTAATTTACCTACAGAATCATATAGTTTATCTAATTAGTCACAAACTAATAGCTGTTGTTTCTATTATTTTATTAATATAAAATAGTATGCACATATATACATTCAAGATATATACATTATTTTCTCATAAAAATTTCTAGGTAAGTGGAAATCCTAGATAAAAATGCATGAATATTTTCAAGCATTCAACATGCAGTTGCATTTTTGTTAAATTTGAACATCTAATACTTTTTTGTTTGTTTGTTTTTTGGGCCACACCCGGTGATGCTCAGGGGTTACTCCTGGATATGTGCTCAGAAATTGCTCCTGGCTTGGGGGATCATCTAAGATGCTAGAGATCGAACCATGGTCTGTCCTAAGTTTGCGAGTGTGCAAGGTAAATATTTGCACCACCGCTCCATTTCCTGAACATCTAAATTTTATGCTACATAAAATATCCTAAGTTTATGCCAGACTGGCCTTCATGGCCAGCGCTGGCAATTGAGCTCTGGGGGCATGGAGAAGAGGGAAACTCCTCCCCTATACATTTTCAAACTGGAGAGGGAGGCTGCAGCGGGATCCAGAAGACCCCATATGCCAGGATTCCTGCTCCTCTCCTATGAGTATGGCTGGGAATCTGGGCAGACAGCTGGCCAAAGGTCTCCAGGGCTGACCACTTAGTCCAGGAGACCGAGATCCCCCCATGCCAGACTGACTGGTGTCTTTTCTTACTAATACTCATTTTCAAAACTGCGAGGGCACAAATGTGCCCACGTGACAAATATACTTTTAAAGCATTATCTAAAAATGTTCTTTATTTTGGCGGTTCCTAGGAAAGGAAATGGAATGCCGAAGATTTGGATGATAACACTCAAATAGATCTTTAAAGTCAGTCTTAATGTGGACATGGCTTTCCATACTGACTCCGAGACTAAACCATAAACAAATATATATATATATATATATATATATATATATAGTATATAGCTCCTTTCATGTATTGTCTCTCCCCTACTCCTGTGTCTCTTCTACCCCCTCATTTCCCAATCCTGATCCATTATCTTTCCCTAATTTAACCCTCTTTATCCTTAGTTCCTAACTTGGTAGGTTTCAAGACTGACCTCCTGCCCCTATAGACCACCTTCCAGCTCCTCAGTGAAAGACACCCTCTGGGTCCCTGTTCTCAGGCCTCCGCAAAGAACTACAACCAGTTCACCTGTTGACTCATGCTTGATAGCCCCCCTCACCCCACCAAATCGCAGACTGTTGCATGATACAGGAATCAGCTTCAGCAAAACCCCCATCTCAAGGACACTATAGGGTTCCATAATGCCACAAAACATGTCTCAAACTCAACTCCAAGGCCTGTGATACGAAAAGTACCTTCTACTCCCCACAAGAATATATCAAAAGATCTAATTGGGAGTCTTATATTGCCTATGGAAGCTCAAAACCTGTATAATAATACATCTAAAGATGTGTATTCCTAAATATACAAGTAGCCTCCTCCACTTGTTTTATTGGAATACCTTTTCTTTTTAACTCAGTTTTATTTATTTGTTCTATTTTAATATATACATTTTTCTCTATCCTTACCATTTTTGATGTTGGTTGGTACAAAGCCTTGACTGGGATAAAAGCTCAGATCAAAAACAGACCACAGAGACTATGGGTGCAGCCTGTCATTCTTACCCAGAATGGCACCAGGAACACAGTATGACACCATATGTTTTTGTATGGGCACAGTAAAAAAAGGGGGAAACCATAGACACAGAAACAAGATTTTATCTCCTAGGGATAAGAACTCAACTTTTTATAGCAGAAGAGTGCCTTCCATCCTGAACATGTGTCATGTGGATACAATGCAGTCTCCAGGAGATAGGACAGTGCTAGTCCAATCCCAAACCCCAGATCCCAGACATAGAACTGATAGAGTTCCGGGCAACACCACCAGGAACTAAGCTTCATTGGGAGATTTATAACACTGCTCTGGCACCAACTTATGCCAGTTTTTATATGACAAAGAGGAAAGGGCAACTTGAGCTAAGACCAGGTTGTCCTTTCACATCACCTAACACTAAATGGAAATCAGAAGAGGTATCGTCCTTTGAACTGTGAAAAATAAAAGCCCCAACAATAGAAAGCAGACTTTGACAACCATGACTAAACATAACCTACCTTGGGATCAATAAAGAAAACCCTACCCTAGGCTGTAGCCCAGGACTCATAAAAAATAAAAAAGCAACAATAACAAGATTTCTTACTGCCCAACTTGGAAAACAGAGATTCGGCAGAACCTTTGGATCCAGAATATCCTAGGCTCCAGCTTAGGGACTGAAGGAATACAGGGGAGCAAGTGTTACAGAAGACTGAACACAACAACAATGATGGATAGGAACCTCTAGAACCGTAAAGACTCTATCCTAGACCCTGACCTATGACCTGCGCAAATACAAAGATCACTAGCTACTGTGTCTTGATTTTCTCACACCCAAATGAGAGGAAAGTTTCCTGGCACCACAAAAAGCCTTTGGGATGGGTAATGAGTATCTATGGAGCCAGGGGTTGATCCCATGATGGTATGCTTCAAGGATGGAGAAACCCTGAATCTCTTAAGCCACAGGAATTCCCTTTCTTCCCCAATGCTTACTGTGCCTATGAAAAAAAAATGGAGGGAACGCCAAATCCTGCCACTCCAGCAGCCCTGCTTTTTCTTGATTTGGTTTGATATGTTAGTTTTTTGACTTTATTTTCCTTCTACTTTTTTCTTCCACTTTTCTCTTTCTTTTTCACTCTTGTAGTTATAATTTGGTGATTTATTTTTATTTTTATATTTTATTTATTTTTATATGCTGGGTGCATTTTTTTCTTTTTTCTTCCATATTTTTCTTTCTTTTTTTTTCTCTCCTCTCTTTTTTGGTAGTTGTTACCAATTTTTTTCTCCCTTTTTTGTTATCTTTTTATCTCCAATGACATTGGAATGGATTTCAATCTACAACAAGCTGTAAAGTGGAGACCAGTTGCACTAACAGTCTGGGGGGTAAAGGAGGGAGATATGGGATACATGCTGGGAAACAGAGGTGGAGGGAGTACAGCACTGGTGGTGGGAATGCCCCTCATTCATTGTCACTATGTACCATAAATAATGCAGTGAAAAAATATCTTGAGTTTATCAAGTTAGTGGTTTTCATATTTCATTCATGATTTCAGCTTTTATCTACATAATACCATTTCTTAAATTATTCCATTGAGTTATTTTCTATTATTATTTTATTTAAGAGTATATGGCTAAATTTATTGTTTATATAAAGAGTGGTAAGCACTTAAAGTATCATTCATTTTAATTTATCTCAAGCAAGAGTTAAAGTAAACATTATTACTAGAGAAATGTAGAGATGAATAAATAAAATTTGAAAAGTTAGAGAATTTTCAAAGTTTACAGAGCTAGTAGATAATAATATCTGGGCATATTGTCTCTATATTATACAAGCCATGAAAAATTGGACTTCCTTACTCATGAACAAAATTTGGATATGTTCCAAAGAGATAAATGACACTTCTCTTTCCACAGGAAGAAATCAGTATGTCCTCCATAAGACTGTAATTTCTGTTTCATTTGCTTGAAAACATCCAAGTGATTTAAATCTCCATATAAAACACAATGTCAGTTTCAACAATTATTGTGAGAGAGATTATATTAATAAAGTTTTCTTTGCATATAGTATTCCGGTAAGTGATTCTTAAGAATGTTATGGAAGATTTGGAAAAGCACATTTTTGTCATTCTCTGTATTTGTGGTAATCTGATTGCATATTTTGTAGTTTGGACAAGTTTTATTGCCTTTACTAAAAGTGTTTTCCAAAAAGATTCTCTAAAGTACACTCTAACATTTGCAGTGTGAGCTTTCTCAGAGATTCACCAGAATCCTATGGCCATACCTATAAATTAAAAGTAGCTGAATGCAGAGGAGCCTTCTGTTTGCAATCAAAATCCTGTTTCATGAGAGATTTAGCAACTTTCTAATAGACATGTAGGTTTCCTTTTAAACTGAAAAACAGCTGTTGTCATTTGAGCTTACAAAACAAATGATTCAATCAATTCTGACAAGGGACATGATCATAATAAAAACCATGAACCCAGCACAGCAGTGATAGATAACCATTTCTGTAGAGGGGACAAAAGAACAGTTTCCCTTTTTCATGGGGGAAGGTATCATAAGCCTCCCTGTCTTCTGCAACAATGTACTCAGGTCTATAAAGGCCATGTTCTATATTATCCACAAATAGTTCCACTTTACTTTGTCACCAATCATTTGAACAGTCATCGTGTCAGAGGTGGGCAGAGGGAAATACATCCATGCCAACAGTTTGACTCCAAGATAAACAAGCTAGTCCTGAGAAGCCCTCTCAAGTTTTTCTTCGCTAGTTCAGCCATGGCTCAGATCATAGTGTTAGCATGTCAAATCATATTTCCCAAGACAGAACTCAGGATCAGGGATATCCCTTTCTGTGTTACCCAGGCAGCTTCAAGTAGATACTATCTACATAGAGGATAGGGACACTACCTTTATATCCTGACTTCTTTACAGAAAAAAGTAAAACAGACCTTCACATGCTCCATACTCCAAGGGAAACAATTTGAAGGGTCTTGCCAACTTGGCAAGCCCATTTCACAAGGCTGTTGTGTTGACAGCTATCACCTCTATTCTGCACAATTCCCAACTTTTCAAAGTAACAGTGAGAAACATTTGCAACTTTTCAAAGAGTGAAAGCAAATGTCAGAGCAGGAAAAGAAAAAGTAGGAAGACATTTGAAGAGGCCATATTTGGGGACACCAATCAATCAGAGCTAGGGAAGAAGGAATTGAGACAAACACAGCATGTTCTCTTGATGGAAGAAGACAAGGTGGACTGTATGTGCTGCAGGAAACTGATATGCACTAAACCACCCAGAACTATTCCTCACTATTTATGAGTGAAATTGTCTACCCATTACTCCTATTTTAGAATTAGAATGCTTTTTATCGAAAAGATATAATTTGTGATTTAAGTTTGTTCAAGTCAAAAACTGGAGCAGGTGGTATGGGGAATGTGGTGGTAAGAAAAAGAAAGGCGGAGATAAGAAAGTGTGAAAAGGGGGAAGGAAGAAAGATTGTAAAGAAGAAAAGGAGAAAGGGAAGAAAGATAAAAGCAATTAAACAACTATCCCAGTAAGTCATTATAGTCAGTTTTACTCTTTTCATTTCTCAGTTTTGATATGTATTGATTCTTTTATGCCTTTAATATGAAAGCCAAAATTCTATTCTAGTCTACATTATTTATAATTTCTGAAGCAAAGGAATACTTTCCCTCAAATATTTCCAAAAGAGAAAATAAATAAAAACATAGAGATTACAAATTATGATTTTAATTGACCTAGATGTAGTGTGCTCTGCATTACCTGCACCTCCTAACTTATGAATGCAGACAGCTTCCTTAGGGATGAAACAGACTCTGCTAAAAAGAAGATGAAGTAGATTCTAGAGATGCAGATTTAATAAATGAATCTTTGGAAAATTTACCATGATTTATGAAGGAGAAAATTATCCTGGTTCTCTGCAGAAAACCTCTACTCTAATCTTTGGTAAGAATTATTATCTTTGTTTGTGGAATGTTCTTGCTTCATTTGGTTCAGTAGAACTATTAATAAAAGTAAATGTGTGGCTCAAGTTAGCCTATCAGCTTTGGTCTCCTGAGAAATGTAAAATTGAACTGAGAGATATAAAAGTTGGTTGGAAGTGAGTCAGCTTTGATGATGGACCCCTTCACAGATGATTCCTTTAATTGTGAAGTAACCACAGCTTCTTTTATTTCTTACTTCAGTTAAGATCAATCCTACTATCTGATTACAAATAAGTTCATTGGGGCCCGGGAGATAGCATGGAGGTGGGGCGTTTGCCTTTCATGCAAATGGTCATCGGTTCGAATCCCGGTGCCCCATATGGTCACCCATGCCTGCCAGGAGCAATTTCTGAGCATGGAGCCAGGAGGAACCCCTGAACCCCTGAGCACTGCTGGGTGTGACCCAAAAACCAAAAAAAAAAAAAAAAAACAAATAAGTTCATTGAAGAGACCTCTGTAATAGTACACATTTCTTTAGACATAATTGACCAAAGTTGAGAATTGGCAAAAGTCCTGGACCTGAATAAAGCAATCCAACAATTTGTTATTCCAGAAAACAAATGTTGGTATTTTATAAAGATAAGTATGAGAGGTCAGGCCCCCAAATAAGCAGTTAACAAATTATCTTCAAACCTGTACTTGTGCTATATTCTCCTCTTACATAAATTCCATTATTAAACTAAAAATAATAAAGAGGCTTTTCTCCACAAGATAGCCAAGAAGATGGCATCGAACACAATCTCCAGGGCCCAAATCTGATAAGGGGTCCACCCAGTAAGGTGTAGCCAGAGGAGCGAGGCCTGTGGAGGAAAGCTACCGCATGCATCTTCTAACCCATGAATCCCAGCAAAATACATAGTAAAAACCACTATACAAGTGCTGCAATGGGGAAATAATACATGACAGCACCATGCATAGAGAATGAAGATGACCTGAAAAGCCTCTCAAATAAGGAGCTTAGAGTATTAATATGGAGGGTGTTCTAAGAACTCAAAGTAGGCATAGATCAATCTGAACAGACCACAGTAATAGAACTCAGAAAGCTCAAACAACAGGACTGAAAAAAACTCAGTAGATAAAATGAAAACCTCAATGAAAAGTCTTTCCAATGGAGAAAAGAAGCTGAGAATTAAGTCAGTGAGCCAGAGGATAAGATGCAGAACAACTCCTTACAGCAGAAAAGATTAGAAAAGAACCTTAACACAAATGATCAGACAATGAATAAACTACTCAATAAATGTGGACAGATGAAAATAGAAGTCTTTGATAAACTCATCAGGAAGAACACAAGAATCATTGGAATCCCAGAAATTCAGGAAGAGAATATTAAAAAGAGTTGTAGGAAGTGTGAGAAAAGGAGGAAGAAGAGGAAGAAAGGGGAAGAAGAATACAAATATAAAAGGAAAAAGAGGAAGAAAAAAGAATGGGAGGAAGAAGAGGAAGAGGAAGAAGAAAGAGAAGTAAGCAGTGGTAGAAGAGGAGAAAGGATGAAAGAAAAGAAGAGAAAAGAACAAGAAGTGAGGAATAAGTGGAAGAAGAGGAAGAAAATGGAGAGGAGGACAAAAAAGAAGTAAAAGAGGAGGACGTAGAAGAGGAAGAAGTAAAAGAAGTGGGGAAAAAGGAGAAAGAAGAAGAATAAGAAAAAGAATAAAGAGAAGAGAAAAAGAAAATTGGACTGAATATTTGTAATTTCTTTTCTTATAATAGTGTCTGTTTAAGCTCCTTGATTATAAACATGCCTGTAGTTGGCTTTCAGTTAAAAATAAATTTAAAAAAATATTAAAAATTTTAATAAAAAAGATATGAATTATCAGAGATATGCTATAAGGAAACAGAGACTCTATGGCTCTAGGCAAAATACTGTCTGGGATCTGAATGTTGTACAAGATACTGATAGGTGAGGAAGAATCAAAGAAAATCAAAAAGTAAGCTACCCTGCCCCATGCCATTCTAACACATGTTTGAGAGATAGCATTGGGTGCAAGCAAAAGGATTTATGCAGATGCTAACTTTAAGTGTGGCTACAAAGGGCATCGCAGAGACTTAATTTATAAAAAATTAACAAATGCAGTCCAAAAGCAAACGAGAGAAAAAGAAAACCAGCAATATCTGATAAGGCAGTTGGCCTTCGAAAATGGCATTGAGAACTGCCAAATAATTTTGCACCCAATTAGGGAAACAGAAGATGTTATGGGCTATCTGAAAGAATGCTGGAACATAAGTTCCATCTTATATCGGGCACATGTAAATTCCCTTGAGGCCTACAAAGTAGAGGCAAGCTAGAGGACCAGGCCATCCATGCAGAAATATAGAGCCCCACTCAACCAATAACTGGTAATGAGGTCACCACCTTTACGTTGTCTAAAGTGTGTCAGGGAAAACCATTGGGCAACAGATTGTTGCTCTTTTGAGGTTTGGAGAAACTGGAAGAGGGAAAAATAACTAGACTTCACAAACCAGGAATAGGTGCTATAATTTTGGAAAATTCGCCACTATCACAGAGATTGCAGGACCTTACCTGGCCCTGCCTCATGGAGACCACCACTGGGACCTTGACCACATTGTAGCAGAGGTCATTGAGCAAGAGATTACCTCAACAACCAAGTATTGGAAAATGGAAAAGGGCCAACCCCAGGTCCCACAAAATCAGAGACCCCAATTCTTCATGCCTATAGTCAATATGTTCACTACCCCCCCACACAGCATGAAGTGCTGACTTACCTATACCCTTCCCTGATACCATCACAATAATACTAGCTCAATGGTCATACACATTGAAGTCAGAACTAAAGAGACCAATACTACCAGAAACTCTTAAAAACTATTTTATTAAAAATTAATGAGCACAATAATAGATTCTGATTACATGGGAGAGATAATCATTTTATCACAGTATTCGTAGTATGAATATGTAAAACAAAAGCAAATCAAACAACTTTTGCTTCTTTCATTTATTATGTTTGGCTACTCAGATCACCCATGGATTGGAGGTTTTGGTAGCACTAATGCCCAGCAGTGTTTGCAGATCTAGTGACCTTGACCTATAACCTTACAAAGAATGTACCCACTGATATATCTAGAGATACACAAAAAACAACTTAAAGAAATGATTAAGACAGATACTGATATTTCCATCATATCTTCCCAACATTGGCCCCATAGTTAGACACTGAAGGAGATATCTTGTGGCTTGGAACCCTTCAACCTGGCATATTCTCTCCTGCAGCAATTCCTAAAAATTGACTGCTTGCTGTCATAGATATTAAAGACTTACAATTAAAGCTTTTATAATATTCCTATTCACCCAGACAACCACAACTGCTCTGCATTCAACATTTCTTCTGTTAATCATAAGGAACCATAATAAATCTAAATCATAAAACATATGTGCAGGTTTCAGTGGATTGTTTTACTACAGTGAATGACCAACTCACCTACTATGTGTCAATATTTTGTTGATATTTCTTTGCATCCTCCATATGTAATATTTCTCCATGCTTACAATATCCACTACATGGATGATATTCTATTAGTGTATTCTAATGAAAAGGAGCTTCAAAGATTATATGACGATGTAATGACATGCTTACTGTCAGCTGGATTACAAGTTGCAACATAAAAAAATCAGATTCTGCCCCCATGTATATTTAAATTATGTCCTCAGGTACACTACAGTGTATCCCAAGAAAATTGCTACCTACCATAAAGGCCTCAAAAATTAAACAATTTTCAGAAACTGCTGGGAGATATTAATTGGGTCCAAACCTCCTATTGGTATTCCTAACTCAGAGTTTATCAACTTGTTCATGACTCTAGAAAGAGAGTCTTCTCTGAATAATCCAAGACATTTAATTCCAGAGTCTCAGAATGAATTGGAGTTTTTTATGAACTGTCTCCAGATGTCCTAGCTTACTCAGTTACCCTGGGAGAAAAATTATGGTTATTACATTTTGCAACACCTCAGTCACCTACTCCTGTGATCATGCAAATATCATGTTGGTTGGAATGTATTTATTTTCATAATAAATAATCTCATGATCTTCATATCTGCTCTAATTATTAAAGAAAGATTGCGGGCACATGCTTTACTGGAGTATGACCATAATATCATTGTGCTACCCATCCCCCCAAAGTATACAGACTCAATATTATCCCTCAGTAATGTTCTTCAAAGAGCGTTGAGTGGCTTCTCATGAGAACTTTCCTCCCAGTACCTATCAGGAAAAACTTGGGACTTTTTCAGAAGGGTTTCCTTTAGTACCTATTCCAAATCTTTCACTGCTCTCCTATATCAAATGTCTTAGTTTTTATATGGATGGCTCATCCTCATGTAAAGGTGTTTTTTGGCTATCTTTGATCACAACAATCTGTACTAATTATAACTCCAAAGTTATAAAATTCCATTAATGGAACTTGCTACTTTGATTTATTTACTATCCCACTTGTTAGGCCAATGTAATATAATATAATAGAATACAGCCTATGTAGTTGGCCTTTATTCTGGAATTGTCATCAACATTCACAACTCTGTGGTCCAATATTTTCTTTAACAACTGAAATAATTTTTACAAAAGTGCTCTGAGCCTATTTTCATCTCTCATATAATATCTCATTCTAGACCCCTAGTCTGATGGCTTTCAGAAGCTATTTAGCTGATTACTTAGCAATGCCAATATTTCAGTCACCTGTGAAATAGCATAATACTCTACACACAAATGTCCATTGTCTTAGTGTACACTATCAAATTCCACTAATGCAAGCCAGACAGATTGTCTATACTTTCTCTGTTTGTGCTTCTTTAAAGTGTACCCTTCAGGGGCAGGACAGTGGCGCTGGAGGAAAGTTGCCTGCCTTGTCTGCACTAGCCTAGGACGAACCGTAGTTCGATCCCCCAGTTTCCCATATGGTCCCCCAAGCCAGGAGCAGCTTCTGAGCACATAGCCAGGAGTAACCCCTGAGCATCACCGGGTGTAGCCCCAAAACCAATAAATAAATAAATAAATAAATAAATAAATAAATAAATAAATAAATAAATTGTACCCTTCATGTGGCAGGAACTAACTACTGAGGTCTTTAAAGACAAATAAATTATAGCAAAACCATATCAATTCTACTTTCCAAACAAATCATTTTTACATATAGTTACTGATTCTAATTTTCATGTTATATAGCCTTTCCCTATGACTTCAGAAAGAGCTAAGGCTGTCATTCATTTATTCCAATGTTTTTTTCTGTATGTGTGTTCCCAATACAATCAAAACTAATAATGTCCAGCCTACACAAGTAAAAAATTTCAATCATTTTTCAATAAATGACAAATAAGACATGTCACTGGTAACCCCTATAATAATTAAGAACAAGCCATTGCTGAATGTGATCATAGGGCTATCAAAACTAAATTATTACGTAACAGAACAGAGGGTATGCCTCCACATGATTTCTTATTCTTTTTTTTTTTTTTTGGTTTTGGGGTCATACCCGGCAGTGCTCAGGGGTTACTCCTGGC
>PVKC010038574.1:0-12636 GCA_004027635.1 Crocidura indochinensis
CAGAGGAGGGTTCAGACTTCTCTGGGTCTGCAATGGCAGCAGATCCAAGTCTTATAATGTATTGGTCACTGTGTTCACAAGAGGGCTCTTGGCAGTAATGCTGTTAGCAGCTTAAGGTTAGTAAAGATTAATTCTTTTCAATCCTGTCTTAAGGCTAATAAAGGGTAAATCCTTCCAATCTTCCCTTTTGGTTCTCTCTTGTCCCAAACTTTCACCACATCCCCCAGAATTCATTGCCATGGTGTGGGGGAGGACCCTTTCCTATCTACCTACCTATCCATCTGCTTCATATTCATCATTATTTAAAAAACCAAACAATGAACTATTGCCTCTTTGAGATTTCAGTTAGACATCATTGGGATAACAATGAAATAACATTATTTGCAATGATAGGACTTCCTGCATACAATGTTCCAACACCCACTCCCTCCTCCAGCTGTTCAATTCCTTCCATCATCATCTCTGTGCCCACCTCTCCCATTGATAAGCTCAATTCTGTAGATCGGTTCTCATGTTCTGTTGCCTTTGGCAACTGACCCTATATGATTTTTTACATCCCACATATGAGAGAAATCATCATGTGGTCCTTTCCTAACAATTTCACTCAGCATTATACTCTTGAGGTCCATCCAGGTAACAGTTAATTGCATGATTTCATCTTTTCTTCTAGTCTAGTAGAATTCCATTGTATAAATGTACCATAATTTCTTTATACAGTCATCCATTCTTAGACAATTGGATTGTTTCCAAATTTTTACTATCATGTATAGGGCTGCTATGAACATAAAAATGAAAATGTCTTTTCAGAATAGTTTTGCTCAGAATTGCTGGTTATATAGACTTAATTTTTCATTTTTTGAGGAGTGTCCATATTATTTACCAAGGAGTTTGGATCAGACTACATTCCACCAGCAGTGATGAGGGTCCCATTTTCTCCACATCCATATTAACACTAATTCTTTTTAATCTTTCTTACGTGTGCCATTCTCACTGACATGAAGTGATATCTCATTGTTTGTTATTTTTTGTTTGTTGATTGGTATTCAGGGGACCTTCTCTATACTGCTGTAATTTGAACCTTTTTATTTTTCAGGAAACAAGAAATTTTTTAAATAATATCTTAATTTAAATTTGGTATTCAGGGGACCTTCTCTATACTGCTGTAATTTGAATCTTTTTATTTTTCAGGAAACAAGAAAAATTTTTAAATAATATCTTAATTTAAGCACCCTGATTACAAACATGTTTGTAGTTAGGTTTCAATGGTAAAAAGAACAATCCCTCTTCACCAGTGCAACATTCCCACCCCCAATTTTTTATGCCATAACCACATACAAGTAACTTGACTTCTGTAGTTTCTCCAACCCAATTTCATTGTTGTTTTGTTTAATTTTTCCTATTTATCAGTGTTGCAGGACATTTTTTACATATCTGTTGGCCATTAGTATGTTTTCTTTGAGGATACATCTATTTATCTCTTCTCCCCATCTTTGATAGGTTTTGGAGGGGTTGTTACTAAAGTTTACAGATGTACAAACCTTTTGTCAGTGGTGGACAAATATTTTTCTCTGACTCTGTTCTCTTTATTTTGGTCATAGTATCTTTTTTTAGTGCAGAAGCTTCTTAATTTGATGTACTGCTATTTGTTTATCTTGATTTCATTTACTTGGCCAGTAGATTGAGTCATTGAAAGTGCCTCTACATACAATGTCATGAAGAACTCAGCCTATAATTCAATCAATAAGACATATAGACTTAGCTGTAATATCAAAGTCTTTAATCCATTTTGAATTTCTTTTTTTTTTTTTTTTGGTTTTTGGGTCACACCCGGCAGTGCTCAGGGGTTACTCCTGGCTCCATGCTCAGAAATTGCTCCTGGCAGGCACGGGGGACCATATGGGGCACTGGGATTCGAACCGATGACCTTTTGCATGAAAGGCAAACGCCTTACCTCCATGCTATCTCCCAGGCCCCCATTTTGAATTTCTTTTGTGTGTGGTGTGAGATAGGGGTCTGAGTCAATATTTTTTACATTGGGCTGACTGATTTTCCCAACATTTGTTGAAGAAGCATCCTTGTTCCACTTAATATTCTTTAGTCCTTTGCCCAAGATTAGCTCACCATTCACCTAAGGGTCCATTCATCTGGGCCCTTGGAAGCACTTGCAATGACAATGAGATATTAACCGTGTCCAGATTGTAGAAGAAACTTAGCTATCATTATTTACAGGTGACATGCTATACTTAGAAAACCCTGAAGATTCTACCAAAAAAGCTCCTAGAAACAATAAATTTTTACAGTAATATGACAAAGTCAACACACAGAATCTGTCGCATTTCTAAGTGCAAACAATGGAACAGAGAGAAAGAAAAAGTTTTAAATCTCATTCACAATTTTGTCTAAAAAAAAAAAAAGTCAGGTACCTGGGAATAAATTTAGAGGTGAAAGACTTACTCAAAGAAACTAAATCACTATTAAAAGAAGAAAAAGACAACACAAGGGAATGGTAATACATCTGGTGCTCGTGTAGTGGATGGATTAATGCTGTCAAAATGACAATCCTACCCAAATAACGACACACATTCAATGCAGTTTTTATTTTAAAAATACATATTTTTATAGAACTAGATCAAAAGCTGTTGAAACTTATATACAATAAATCTTTTTAAATGTCCAAAGCAATCTGGTAAAAAAAAAAAAAAGGTGGAAAGCTTCTCTTTCCCAAATTTTAAGTTAGACTATAAAACCATAATAATCAAGACAATGCAGGAGGTCCAGATAGATAGCACAGCAGATAGAGCATTTTCCTTGCACGTAGCCAACCCAGGTTCAATCCCCAGCATCCCACATGGTCCCCTGTGCCTGCCAGGGGTGATTTCTGAGTGTAGAGCTAGGAGTAACCCCTGAGCACTGCCAGGAGTGGTCGCAAAACAAAAACAAACAAAAATAAAAGACAGTGTAGGACTGGTATAAAGACCAGACTATCAGACAGTGGAATAGAATTGAGAGCCTAGAGGCATATCTGGTTTCTAACTGTTGGCATCTAGTTCAAAGCTAATTAAAGCTATGCATAACTGGGCTTCAAGACAACATGCACCTCAGTCTGCATCCTCTGTAGTTAGCACCAGGGAAAGCTGTCTCAGCAGGAGAGGTCTAGGCTGCTCCCCTGAGTAGAGCCCGCCTAGAACCCATCATATCTAGTCTGTGATAATGATACTTGATCATCTTCTGGGAAAGCAGTGGGGAGACCAGGAAACTGGGGCCTCCTGCACAGTGAGGTTAGGCGTGGGAAGCTCCCTGCTGGCACTCTCTATACAGTAATCTCTGCCACGGGAAGGTTTAGACCACACAGAGAAGGAACAGCTGGAGGAGGGAGTGGTGTTTAATTGGTTCAAATACCTTTCCAGTTGCAACAGTAAGGTCATGTTAGGGATGTCTGCCCTCTTCCATGAAGTTCTGTTGCCAGATTTAGATTTAGCCCCGTGATGGGTATGGCTTTTAACATGCATTTTCAGACATGAAACTCTTCAGTGTACAAGTATTGCAAGAACCAGAGTTCCTTGGTATAGCTATGGGAGGCTTCCTCTCCGTGTTCAATGCAAAAGCAGGCCTTGTCCAAGGGCCTTATCTCTGTTATTGGTATCTCAGGCTCAAGGAAACACATGGGGTAAGGAGGCACTAGACTGTTAGTGGCTCCTGATCCCCCTGACTCAACATTTCCCAGCAAGCCTACCTCTGCCTGACCACCATAGAGGGATCCAGTGCATTACCATGGTAATTGGGTTTCCAATACTGAGCTATTCTCTGCCCAAGCAGAGAATCAGGTTTCCTGACTTGTTGTTGTTGTTGTTGTTCTTGTTCTTGTTCTTGTTGTTCTTGTTCTTGTTGTTGGATCATGCCCAGTGGTGCAGCACTCAAGGGTTACTCCTGGCTCTATACTCAGAAATCACCCCTGGCAGGCTCAGAGGACCATATGGGATGACGGGATTCGAACCACAGTCGTCCTGGATTGTCTGTGTGCAAGGCAGAAGCCCTACCATTGTGCTATTCTCTGGCCTAGGTTCCTTGGTGTTTTTTTTTTTTTTTGGTTTTTGGGTCACACCCGGCAGTACTCAGGGGTTACTCCTGGCTCCATGCTCAAAAATTGCTCCTGGCAGGCACGGAGGACCATATGGGGCACCGGGATTTGAACCGATGACCTTTTGCATGAAAGGCAAATGCCTTACCTCCATGCTATCTCCCGGGTCCCGGTTCCTTGGTTTTTAAAAGAAAGAAAAAAGCCTGCTCTGGGTTTGAAATGTTTGCTTCCTTCCTTAGCAAGAGGCCCCACAACCAAGCAACCAGGCAGGCTTGTTCCCAGACAACTTCCTTCTGTGGAACTTGACTTAAAGGAAATGCTCACCTTCAGGAGCATCAGGGAACAACTCACTGGTATCATACTTAAGGTCACCTTCTCAACTGGAAAAACCCAATCTAAAGACGTGAGTAATTGTAGTGTATCCCCATAGGGCCAGGACTGGGGGCTGGGGTCCCTGGATGTCAGGGACCCTGGATTTTGCAGGGGAAAAGGATGATGTTCCCCATTTACATATATACACAACTGGGAGGTCTGAATGGCCTGTGAGCTTCCTAGAAAAAGGTGTCTGGGATTAGACAAGAAGAGCAGGCAAAGTCTCGAAGACCTTGGAGATGGAATATAGAGTTATATTGAATACATCTAGGAAGTAGAAATCAAATGGGTAGGAAAGCAGATCCTTGAGTTGGAGAAGGAAAGTTCTCAGGATTCCTTCCTTTACCACTTAAGTCATTAAACAATAATTTCAGTCAGTCTTCCAGACCAATGCCCCACCCCCAACCCTCACAAGCACCATGGCCCCCAGTCCTTCATCCCTTGTGCCAGCCTATTCTAATTCTCCCTGGAGCCCAGGCAAGACGCGGTCAGGGAACAATGCTATCTGTGCATGGTGGCGCCCAAAATACGACTGTCATGTCTTTTGTTATATGAAATTAGAGCACGCCTTGTAGCCATAATGAATCATTTCCTTCTTGCCTGGGCCACAGTGTCAGGCCGAGCTTGGCAACCCCCATTCAGGGCCTTTCATGTCCTCGAAGGCTAATAATAGCCCAGCCAGGGAGCATGAATCTCTCAAGACAATGAGGGGCCTGTGTAGGTCAGAGCAGGTATAGGCAGTGCCCTTGGGAGGGAGGAATGAGCTAAGGTGGGGCATGGGAAGAGATGATGTCAAAGAAAGAGAGAGGAGTGACTGCTGCCAGTGGGGGGTGGGAGGGAGACTCATCTAGAAACTTGGGTATCTGCCTGAAGGCAGGAAATAGTGTCTATCCCTTGGCACTGTGCTCAGTGCCAGGTCCAGGTCAGATTCCTCCTCCATGAAAAAGCTAACTCATTAGCCCACTGCCTGTGCAAGCACTCTGACAGGACAACAGTTATTTCCAAATCCTTGACCCAGTATCCCCTGGCCCACCAGTTGTGAAGTGCCCAAAAGCTACCCCAGCCCTCACATCATACATCTGTGGCCCTTTTCTCACAAGCATCTCCCCCATCCCAATTGATGGTACCAGAGACACTCCTAATCCTATCCAGATCCTATCCCAGACTACTCCCTCCACCAGTACAGAAACAACAAGCTTTCCTGACCTTGTCACTGTTTATTTCTCCCACCAATGGTAATGTAAAACTTTTAAGTATATCATCCACAAGAATAGGCACATGTGTAATTTTATTTAATGGAATATATGAGTAAAAGGATGGGCATGTGTGGATGGATGCATGGATGGATGGGTGGGTGGGTGGATGGATGGATGGATGGATGGATGGATGGATGGATGGATGGATGGATGGATAGATAGATGGAAAACCAGAGAGATAGTATGGTGGTAGGGTGTTTGCCTTACATACAAGCTGCCAACCTGAAATGGAGCCAGGTTTGATTTCTGACATCCCAAATGGCACCCTGAGCCTGCCAGGAGCGATTTCTGAGTGCAGAGCCAGGAACAATCCCTGAGTGCCACTATTGATAGATAGATAGATAGATAGATAGATAGATAGATAGATAGATAGATAGATGATAGATAGATATAGATATAGATATAGATATAGATATAGATATAGATATAGATATAGATATAGATATAGATATAGATATAGATATAGATATAGATATAGATATAGATATAGATAGTAGAAGGGGCAATCATTTCACGCTCCGTATCTCCAAGCCCAAGTGAACTGACTCTGAATCAGGGTCACACAAGAAATTATCCAAACCAAACCAGGCTGAGGGTGAAACACGTGTAGTCTGGCAGTCTTCTACCTACTATGGAGGTCACTTCCTTCCAGAACTACCATTTTTTTATTGAGTACAGAGATCACCCCTGGGTGGGGCAGTAAACCCACCCAGGTTTACAAGTAAGACAATCTTTGTTTTGGGTGAAATCAAGTTCTAAACAAACAGATACAAAGAAACCAGGGATAAACTTTGTTTGAGGTAAAGTAAGGTGTAACAATTAATATTAACAATTAATAGATTGAATGTTTCTAGAAATAGCCTAGTTCCACAAATAATCTCAAAAAGTGATGAGCAGCTGAATCTTCCCAGGAAGTAGGACCAGGATGAAAATTCTGAGATGTTCCTATAATGGGGAGATAGTAGATTACCCCTAGCCCACCAACACCAGAAAACCCAGAAGAAAACCAGCAGAAAAATAGCCCAGTTCTGCGACTAATCTCAAAAAGAACTAATTTCACCAACTCTTTTTAATCTGGGCTGACAAATTTGGGGTGTTCTCAGTATGGGGAAAGACAGATTTCCCTTTCTACTTGAAGGCACGGCATCCCATATCTACCCTGGACACCCTCTGACATAAAACAGCTCAGCTCCACATCTAAACCTCATCAATTTCGCAAGCCACAAAATTCTCTTCAGCTTCATAGCTCCTGGACCATGTAGTGAAGTATAGTGGATATACACGCTGCAACACCACCAGATTTCATAGCATTGCCAACCTAGCAGAATCATAACAAGTCTGATGGGAAAGTTACCTGGAAGGCCACCAAGCTCAATGGTAAAAACAGTAACACAGAAGGTTCAACTTGCACCAAGCAATTCAGTAAATCCTCAATGCCTTGAGTAACAACATTGTGAAATATAGCAATTGGCCCGGGAGATAGCATGGAGGTAAGGCGTTTGCCTTTCATGCAAAAGGTCATCGGTTCGAATCCCGGTGCCCCATATGGTCCCCCGTGCCTGCCAGGAGCAATTTCTGAGCATGGAGCCAGGAGTAACCCCTGAGCACTGCCGGGTGTGACCCAAAAACCAAAAAAAAAGAAAAAAAGGAATATAACGATTATCATAATTGATTTTTATTGATCTAAGTTTTAATAATTCCATTTGCTTTTGTGTTGTAATAAACAATATGAAGTCAATTTTTTTGTGTCTGCTAAGGAGGCGAGTTAGGGTGGTGTGTTGGAAGCTGAAGATTTTAGTAGAAGAAAGGTAACACTGGTGATGGGATGGTATTCAAAGATTTATTTCCCAAGACATCTGTATTATTTTGTTAAACAACTTGGAAAATTATGGTATTATAATAAAAAATTTTAAAGGCTGAGTATTTATAATTAAATTAAATGATTTGATAATATTAAAAATAATAGTATTAAAATAACTTAATAATATAATTAATAAAGTAAATAGAAGTTAATGTGGTATATCATATAGCATATAATGATGCAAACCTCAGACTTATTTAATGGTGCAATGCAATGTTATTTCAAAACAGAAACAAGAGTCTATAGGAACCTAGGAAATAACTCCAAAAAATAGAGAAATCTTGCCTATCTGAGCCTACAAGGTACATCTCCAACACTCCATGGTCCCCAGAACAACCAAGTCAAAGAAGCATGGCACTACTAGACTAAACGAACAGTCAGACCCATACTTCCAGGCAAGTGTTTCAGGGATGTCTTCCAAGGTTCTTGAATCTCACTACAAAAATTCCTATATAAAATTTAAATAAGAGCTTCCAGTACCTGTGGGATTATAACAAGGTCCTGATATCCATTTTATCAGAGGCCTAGAAGGAAAATAAAGAGGAGTTGGGGACTTCTCAAAAAAAAAAAAAAAAAAAAGCTAAATATCCTCAAATTTAACAAAAGACATAAGCCTACAGATTCAAAGAGCTAATTTCATCCAAACTGTAAACATGTTTTTAAATAAAACAACTTAAACATTATGATTAAGCTTCTGAAATTGTAAAGAAAAAACTTAAAAAATTCAGAGAAAATAGCACATTAGCAACGTGGAAATCATTTTTTTTTTGTTTTTGGGTCACACCAGGCTGTGCTCAGGGGTTACTCCTGGCTCTATACTCAGAAATCACTCCTGGCAGGCTTGGTGGACCATATGGGATGCCGGGATTCAAACCACCATCCTTCTTCATGCAAGGCAAACTCCTTACCACTGTGCTATCTCTCCAGCCACAGGAAATCATTTTTGATAATTTAATAAAATAAATTCCTCATTAAAAACCATAGAAGCCAGTAGAAATGGTACAATGTTCTTCAAATGCTAAAGAGAAGAGCTCACAACCTGGGATTAGACACTCAGCAAAATATAATCTTCTGTAATTAAAGTTAAATTAAGATATTCCCAAATGAGGAAAACTAAGAGAATTTGTCCCTAACAGATCTAAACTAAAGAATGACTAGAGAAGTTCTCAGAACAGAAACAAAAAAGTACTATAAAAGAACAAAACCTACTGTACACCAGAAAGGAAGAAAGAAAGCAATTAGTAAAAGTATGATAAATTCAATGGTCTTCCCTTGTCAAGTTTTCCAAATCACACTTGAGGATTAAATCTAAATTTTAAGAGTTTTATGTGGGTGCAAAATCTATATCGAGAAAAATATTTAAACTAATATTATAAGTAGAAAAGATAAAAATCACTGAAAGGGAAACAATGTTTCTATTACTTCATTCAAGTAAGACACCAAAAGACTGACACTGTTATTAATAGTTTAATACCTAGAGCAACCACTGAGGCAGTTATAGGAAAAGATACACCCATTTGGCTAAGGGATGGCTCAGTAGTTGAATGTCTATGGATCAAGGATGAGGATGCAACTTTAAATCCTAACTGCACCCTCACATGTAGAGCAGAATCTTTGAAGCACCCTAACCAATTACGGTAACCATGTGTGCAATCTCTTCATTGAAACAACAAAGGAATGGGAAGAGAAAATCAGAAAGAAAGTAAGAAGAACCACCCCCAAATACAACAAAGTAGAAGTTTGAAAAAATATATTAAAGACGAAAATAAAACTGAGAAACAGTTGAAAACTAAAAATGAACAGTGGCAGAATTGGGCTATAGCAAATTATTAATTTTTTAAATGTAAATAGTCTAAATATACCAATTGAAAAAGATGATAGGGGTTCAGAGATATGGCTGGAAGAAGAGGAGTATATATCTGACATGTCCAATGTCTTGAGTCCAATGCCTGAGTATTCCCAGGTGTGATCTAGTCTAGTGGCTCCTGAGCACCAATAGGTACTCTAAACACTGAACTGTCCACCTTCACCATGGGGGTCAAATGTCACCAGGAGTGATACCTAGACACCCCTAATGCTACCCTATTGAAAAAAGAGATGACAGAAATGAAATATGGCCAAAATAAATGCTGTCAATGAAAATATCACTTCAAATATAACAATAGAGGATGTTATTTGTTAAAGCAAAAGGATGAAAAGATATCATAAATATTAGAGATGCAAAATTTATATTAATAATCACTTGGGGCAGATTATCATGTTATATTATACTAGATGCATAATTAATATCACATTATATGGGGGCCGGGTGGTGGCGCTGGAGGTAAGGTGCCTGCTTTGCCTTGTGCTAACCTAGGATGGACCGCAGTTCGATCCCCCAGTTCCCCATATGGTCCCCCGTGCCTGCCAGGAGCGACTTCTGAGCGAATAGCCAGGAGTAACCCCTGAGCGTCACCGGGTGTGGCCCAAAAACCAAAAAAAAAAAAAATTACATTATATGATATGCTATAATATAATATATTGCAATAGATAATATAAAATGTGTTGTGATGTATAATTTAACATCCTGTATTATGTAGTATTTTAAGCTATATATTGTGATAGACTATAACATATTATATGATAATTATATGATAATTATGATCAACTCTAATTATAATGCATTATATTGTGCATATTATAATGCATTATATAAGTTTTATATTACTGTATATTATACTGTATTGTATGATTTATATTATATAATCATTATCAACTACATATTAGATTGCATATATTTATTATATGTTGATATAGTATATATTGGATATATTACATATAACTATTATATTAATAATTGGCCTAAGACCAAAGAAAATTGCCATAGAGGACAATATATAATGTTAAAATATGTAAGCATTCTTGTGTATTCTGAAAATATACAAGAGGAAGCAAAAATTGACTGAGCAATAGAGAAAGAGACAAATCCACAATTTATAGGTAAGTCCTCTAATTCCACTTACAGAAACTATGAGAACAAACAAGAATACCAACAAGAAAGAAGTAAACAACCCCAACACCCACCAAGAATTGACATTTATAGAAGAGTCCACCTAATAACAACAGAATATATTCTTCTCAGGTATTTATGGAACATATATAAAACTAAACTAAATCTGGGCTATAAAACACATCTCAGCTAATTTGAAGAAACTGAATCATGATAGGCATTCTACAGTCACAATGAAACCAAATGGATAATAATGACAAGAAAAATTATCAAACACTCAGTCAAACCTCTGAATGACACATGAAATGCAAAGCAAATTACAAGGTAGATTAACACACACATACATGTACACACACAAAAATACTGTCAATAACTAGAGTTATAGCACAGCTGATAAGACTGCCTTGCACGCAGCCAGCCTATACCAGCTCCACCAGAAGGGACCTCTGTGCAGATTCAGGAGTAAGCCCTAAGTATGATCACATGTGGCCAACACACACACACACACACAAATTAAAATTAAAAATTAAGGGGCCGGGCGGTGGCACTGGAGGTAAGGTGCCTGCCTTGTCTGTACTAGCCTAGGACGGACCGCAGTTCGATCCCCGGGTTTCCCATATGGTCCCCCAAGCCAGGAGTGACCTCTGAGCGCATAGCCAGGAGTAACCCCTGAGCATCACTGGATTTGGCCCAAAAACCAAAAGAAAAATTAAAATGTGAGTTTTTAGAAAAATAAATACAGCAGTCAGAAGTTATAAGTTATAGTTTAAGCAGTGCTGAAAAGGAAATTTATAGTGCTATTATAAAAGAGGAGAGATCTTAAATAGATAATATAAGCTCAAATAAACACCTCAAGAACCCAGAGAAAAATGGCAAATTAAACTCCAAACAAGCTAGAGAAAGGAGATAAAGACCAAGGAAGGGAAAATAGACAGTCAATTAAGACACAAAAAAAAAAAAAAAAAAAAAAAAAAAAAAAAAAAAAAAAAAAAAAAAAAAAAAAAAAAAAAAAAACCACCTACTCCTTTTGGGGCGGCTGGAGGATAGTACAATAGGTAGGGCACTTACCTTACATGAAGCTGACCTGTCCCTTGGACCCCATCAGGAATGATTTCTGCAAGAAGAGCCAGAAACAAACCCCAAGCATATTAATGTGGCCTCAAAATAAAATTAAAAAAAAAACTATTGATTTAAAATTAATACAAGGGGTTGGAGAGATAGTACAGTGGGCAGGGTGATTGCCTTAAATGCGGCTAAATTAGTTTAGATTCCCTATCCCTATATGAGTATCACTAGGTGTGGCCTAAGAAAACATTAAATTATAATAAATAAAATTAATAAAAGAATATGAAGGGAGCCGGGAGGTGGCGCAGGAGGTAAGGTGCCTGCTGCCTTGCCTAGGACGGACCACGGTTCGATCCCCCGGTTCCCATATGGTCCCCCGTGCCTGCCAGGAACGACTTCTGAGTGCATAGCCAGGAGTAACCCCTGAGAGTCACTGGGTGTGGCCCAAAAAAAACAAAAAAAAAAAAAAAAAGAATATGAAGACATCAAAGAGATAAGGGGTTAATTAAGAATGTTGAGGGCCAGAGATCTCAGACATCTCACATGTTCCCTCGAGCCCACCCGGATGATTCCTGAGTGCAGAGCCAGGATTAACCTCTGAGCACTGATAGGCGTGAAAAAATAAAATAAAAAAGAACGTTAGGGCCAGAAGGAATGTCTCCAAGGGCTGCAGTCTGTGCTTTATATGGAAAAGCCCACATTCGGTTCCCAACAACTGTCAGGAGAAAATAGCTCTAAGGGATGAATACCTTTAAGCACCACCTGATGAGACCTAAAAACAAAAAAAAAATTTTTTAATTATGATTTTTTTATAAAATGGAACTCTCTAGACACACATAGAATCTGTGCTAGATTCTATCAAATGTTTGAAAGACAATTAACATTCTACAAAATTTCTTCCTGAAAATAAAGGGAGGGAGGGAAGGAGGGAGGGAAGAAGAGAGGGAGGGAGAGAGGGAGGGAGGAAGGAAGGAAGGAAGGAAGGAAGGAAGGAAGGAAGGAAGGAAGGAAGGAA
>PVKC010038575.1:0-12726 GCA_004027635.1 Crocidura indochinensis
GGATACAGATGTATCAACAGATGATTCCAATACAGTGAAAGGTGCGTTCCCACAGAAGGCCAACTAAGGGGTGTAATTTTCAGACAGAAGGAAGGAATGAGAGAATAGCATGTTTGGATTGTGAGTCAGTTGGATGAAAGCATTTTTATCTTAGGTGCAATGCAGCCAAAGTATTGATGGATGATTTGAGAAACCTGGAAAAAGGAGAAGTGAGCTTATCAAGGAAGTCAAGAACCAACTAAAAGAAATGAGACCACAACCACAGGCTTAAATTCCTGCTTGAGATTTGAAAACTTCTTTTGATTCTTGAGAGGGGGAAGAAGTGTAATTTCAATTAGGGCAGAGATGGGATTATTCTGGAACTAAGTTGATCACATAAAGGAATATTACATTGATGGAGGACAGAGATGCTAAGGAAAGAAATCAGTGATAAATCTGGAGAGAGGAGAAAGACTAAAAGGAAACACACAAGATGAATCAGCCGTTCAAAGAAATGTGCAGAGCAGGAGATAGACATTGGACACTATTGAGCCCTTTTGGAGACTTCACATTATGTTAGTTTTTGAGCACTGCTGAGAGTGCTTGGGCTCCTGCAAAACAAAACAAAAACTACGCAATCCTGCTATTTCAGCAACATAAGGGACCACCAAAAATATCTTGTTGTGTTAAAAAATTGGTCTTCCTACAAATTGAAAAATAAAAGTGGATGGATGGTACCAGGGGCAAAGCAGTCTCATGAGCATTGAGTGGAAATAAAAAAAATAATCAAACCTAAATACCCAATCCAAAGTCAATGACAATAGAATCAAGAGACCCATATGACAACAAGCTATGCACAAAAGGGACCTATTTAACTGGCAGTCCAGGAAACTAAGGGTGGAGTTATAGTATGCATATTGGGAACAGGGGCAGAGAGACATCAACACTGGTAGTGGGAATTTTCCTAATTCACCTTCACAATGTACTTTAAATATAACTGTGAAAGAATTGTAATTCGCATTGTTCTCAATAAAATTATTTTAAAAAATTGGGTAGAGTGAGATGAACACTAGAGGTTCCATTATTTTTTTGTTTTGTTTTGTTTTTGTTTTTTGGCCACACCTGGTGTCGCTCAGGGGTTACTCCTGGCTATTCACTCAGAAGTCGCTCCTGGCAGGCACGGGGGACCATATGGGAAACCGGGGGATCGAACCGTGGTCCGTCCTAGGTTAGCGCAGGCACCTTATCTCCAGCGCCACCGCCTGGCCCTGAGGTTTCATTCTTATGTGGGACTTAGAAAAACCTGGCCAACATGACAAATAACTAAGACAAAAATTAACTGAGATAATCAGATCCAATCAGTAATCATCAGAAGAAAATGGTGAGGAGGATAGAGGGTAACTTAGGGAAAAGGGGATCAATTTCCTGATGAAGGATTCGACTGAACTTTAGTGCAGTACTTGATGCCAATTCATAATGGCACATAACTAAAACTTACAGAATATGTTCAGGCACCATATCTCAATAAGAAGCATATTTTTTATTTTTATTTTTGCACAAGATAATTGTGCAAAATTCCTATCCTGCATTTCTGAGTTGTGTGTGCCTGGGAATAGGAGAGAGTGCAATGTGTTATAGGAAGGCATGCCTTCACCTCAGCACAGAGCCTAAGGGGTCACTGATGCTCAATTATAGGATGGGACAAACTTGCACGCAATGTTTAAAGAAATCAGCGTCAGTGCTGAATGAAATATCCAATCTTTAATAGAAACAGGTGAACAGACTCATTTTACCTTTGACATCTGACTTTGAAGTGGCTCCAGCAGGTATGGAAATGATTTTGCCATGAGCATTTATTTGTTCATGATTTTATGAGTTCAGTCAGCTCAGACTTTAGTGCACCCATTTATCATTTACACTGAGACACGTGCTTCTCTAGGATCACACTGGTCTTGGATCAGAGTCAGGACAGGTTTTAGGATAGAGGGTCAAAGGGTCAAAAATGATTTCCTGGGCTATCATATGATAGGCACTGGGGCCTGAATAGATGGCTCCAGAGATGGTGCAGTTGGCTTAGGCACAGCCTCCTTCCCCACCCCCTCAACTTTGCTCTCTTCAATGATGTATATCTATTTTTGTTATTTGTTTTGAGGGCACACCCAGTGGTGCTCCGGGAGTACTACTGGCTCTGTGATAAGAATAACTTCTGTAAGAGGTTGGTAGATCATATATGGTGCCAGAGATCAAGCCCACATCAGTCAAGTGTTAGACAAGCATCCTACCCAGTGTACTATTGCTCAAGGTCCAATAGTTGTCATTTTATGCCTGGAATGTTCACCAAAATGCATGCACCAGTCAACCCCTGGCAGAACCCCCCTCTGAGTACACTGCATCTCGGTCTCCCATGACGAAATTCACATACAGTCTATGAACCCCTTGCCTGAAAGCCACAGATGCTTTGAAATAAGCATGGAAATTGGTTTCTAAGCTTCAGCAGTTCCCAAAACAGGAGTGGTTTAAAATAAAGCCATATTCTAAAAGTAATTCGTATGGAGGAGATTTTGTGAAATGACAGTGAGCTTCCTAAAACAAAGCCTACAAAAATATTCTGGATATCCTCATAGGAGTGACATAGGAGGAAGACATGGTCAGCCATCACGGTGGATGCCTTTGGCTCATTTTCCCCCTCTTCAGTATGGGAAATTCATTTTCTCTCCACTAACCAAAGCTTTATACTTTGTATTTTGGCTTGATGCAGATGTAATATATTCTGTCAGTGCAATATTTGGGTTGAAAAATATCATAGCCTTTGGAAATCTAGGAGGGATTGGGCTGGGAGGTTTGCTCCATGTGAGTGGCAGTGTACAGCTGGAGGGAATAAGGAATAGTGGAGTGCAAGAAGGAGGGCACTGACCATATCAAAAGACCAAATAATATGTAATACTTAGATTGAGGTACAGAAATTGTGGCTATGCAAACAGTCATATAGGACATTTGATATGGAGGGAAGGTTGAAAAAATTTTTCATCACACTTGCCTGATGCTTTCAATTTCCTTGGAGAAGTTGAAGAAAGATGAGTTTTTGAAAGAATGACATTAGGGGTGAATCCTTAGCAGGTTTATGAAGGTTTAGAGAGGAGGAGTTGTGCCTAAAATTAATGAGTGGGTCTGGAAGTTTCTCTCCTCACCTTCCATACTTGAATTCAGGAATATGCCTAACTTTTGTTTTACATGATGGCTTGATTTAAATGTTATTTCTGGACAGAAACTTGCAGAAGGCACCAACCCCACGTGAATAATGGAGCTTAGGCATATAATCGAGCTAGATATTGATCTCAGGATGAGGGAGAAACTTCAGGATGGTCCTAAAGGCAAGGAATGATGAGAAGAGGAGTGAAGGGGTGTGAGCTGTTGGAGGGTCTCTAGTTTCCAGAGGCCTGTGCCCTGTGTTGCAGTGGGGACCTAGATGATAGAATAGCTTTGCCTAAGCAGAACCAGCCAGCCCTTGGTGGTCTCAGCACAGATTACCACACAGACCATGTGTTCTACTAATATGCACATATTTTGCTATCCTGTCATTCCACTAGTGGTTACTATTTTTTTGTTTATTTTTTGGAGTCACACCCCGTGGTGCTCAGGGGTTATTCCTGGCTCTATGCTCAGAAATAGCTCCTGGCAGGCTCTGGGAACCATATGGGATGCTGGGATTTGAACCACCATCCTTCTGCATTCAAGGAAAATGCCCTACCTTCATGTTATCTCTCTGGCCTCTAATGGTTGCTATTTGAGTCAGAAATCAAACCCCTTCTCATGAAAGGCTGCTAGGCAAGCTCTCTAGGTGAACAAAGATATCTTATAGGCCACTCTGAAACATGTATTAGAAATAGGTGTGGTCTTCATATTATGAGCTGGTCCTTCTGGCCCTCATCTCTGGGAATAATTTTAATAATGTATTTTATTTTTCTTAAAACACATAGATGAGTGAAACTATTATGAGTGTGTCTATCTCCCTCTGACTTAATAAATAATAATAAATTCCATGTACATCCATGTATAGGAAAATTTCATGAAGTGGTGAATGCAGTTAGAGAAATAACTACACTGAAAACTATCATAACAATGTCAATGAGTTAAGGAAGTAGAAAGCCTGTCTCAAATACAGGTGGGGATGGGGAGCAAATAGGAGGGAGATGGGGGCATTGGTGATGGAAATGTGGCACTCATGAAGGGAGGGTTCTACTTATGACTGAAATCTAACTACAATTACGTTTGTAATCACGGTGTTTAAATAAATATATTATTTTTTAAAAAAGAAATAGGTGTGGCCAAAAAGAGGGAACTTCCTTAGTAGCACCCTAAATGTCCTCTTGGCATTCTCCTACTCAAAAGAAAATTGCTAAAGGAAGGGATTCAAGAGCATCAATCCTGTGCTCAGGTTGAGAACAAAGATTGAAGCTGCTAATATTTCTTACCACCTCACTGAGAGCCACATCAAGGCTGCAGGGAGTCAGAGAAGGTGGGAATGTAATTAACCTAATTGAAAGTGGGCCAAAGAACCCAGGGTTAATGGCCCTGGGAATGGAAGCATTAATGGCCATTTATGGTCAAGCCCCTTTTCATATCTTTCTCATTAGGGCTATCTTTTTTAATTCTACCAGATCATAGCCTTTGGCCCTGGGACCAAGGGTAATAGAGTTGCCACTCCCCCAGATGATGTGTTAAGAATTCTGACAGCTTCAGTCCAGAACGTGATGCCCCATCACAATATTCAGGTATAGTGTGTAGTAGACGATCTCAACACATCACAGCCATCTGTGGGACAGGCTGATGATGGCTCCGGCATATACATAATACATATTCATGTGCAAGAATTGCTCCAGGTTTTCATCAAACAGACTGACAAAGTGTGATATTCTTTTGCTTTCACCTCTTTGGTGTTCCGTTTTCCACATCCCTGGAGGTGTGCTGAGATGGACTCTTTAACCACTTGGGGGGGCAGGCGGGGGGAATTCCCCAGCCTTTGTTGATGGTGATGAGAATTATTATCAGTGTTACATTCAGTCTTCTTCCCTGACTTGATTGACAAAGAGATGTCATTTTTTCCTTCCCTCTCTTCCCTGGAAGGGAACTCTACCTTTCCCATAAGTTAATTTTTTGTGATAGTCTTGGGGATTCAAATCTGGGACACTGGATAGAAGCTGCTAAGTGGGAAGAATAGAAGATACACCCAGGGCAGAGGTAACAGAGCTAAAAAAAATAAGAGGTAAAAGCCACATTCAGTATAATGTCGCAGTGTCAAGAGATAGTACAGCATGTAAGGAACTTGCCTTGTCTACTGCTGAACCAGGTTTAGTCTCTAACAAGTTAGATTCACCAGGAGTAATCCTTGAGCACAGAGCCAGGAATAAGCCTTGAGCACAGGTAGTTGTAGCATATATATATATATATATATATATATATATATATATATATATACATATACATATATATACATATATTTAAACATATATAGCATCATGCACTGAGGAAAACAGGTTGAATGTGGGAGTTGGGAAGGACATTGAAACTGTGAACATCGGAAAAGAAAGTGTGAGAAGTCACAGGTCAGTGAATTTTCACAAATCTGGTTGAGTTATCTATCAGACAGCTTAACACTAGAAACAAATAATACCAATATTAATATCAATGATATCTGATTGTTAGAGTGTTTTCCTTTGCCTGGAAGACATCCCCAAGACTGGGACACATGGAAATCTAGAATATATAATTTAATGTTTAATTGGAAGACAAAAATGGACATTATGAGAGAAACTTGTACAATGACCTGGGCAGCTTCTTTCTAACCCTTTCCCTCACAGCCCAAAAGTCCATTTCCTGGTCCTTCTCCTGATCAACCTTCTCAAACAATGTCTGCTCCACATGACAAAATCCCTGGAAGACTCTATTAACTGCAGTTATACCCATACACTGAGGTGTCAGAAACATTTCTGTGTCCCACACTTTTAATTATGCCCTATTCTCAAACTCTCAGGAGAACTGCCCTTACTTTTGCAAATAGGAAAGCTGAGGCCCCAAGACACATTGAGAATGGCTTACTCATCTAGGGGATCAAGCTCATCAGAAGCTGCTCTATGTATGAAAAGGAAAGATGAAGAAAGACGGGGGTGGGGCGGGCAGTGGCGCTGGAGGTAAGGTGCCTGCCTTGCCTGCGCTAACCTAGGACGGACCACGGTTTGATCCCCCGGTTCCCCATATGGTCCCCCGTGCCTGCCAAGAGCGACTTCTGAGCGAATAGCCAGGAGTAACCCCTGAGCGTCACCGGGTATGGTCCAAAAACCAAAAAGAAAAAAAAAAGACAGAGAGGAATTGCAAGGGGAAAGAATCCCTCTGCCCAAATAGATGATCTGAGTCCTTTAGGGGATGAGTGTAAAGCCAACCCAGAAGCAGAATCAGGGCCCTTTCTACTGCATTTCCTCCAGCACAATAGCCTTCAGGTCTGGGTAGGTTTCTTCTCTGCTGACTTGACTCTTTTCTTTGGATACAAAAGGACAGTAGGGGATTCAGAGCCTATCTTCTGCCATTGGCCACTCAGTGCCAGGTTGAGGTAGATTAAGAAGACACTATGCTCATCCTGCCAGCTTTGGCATCTCCTCCATGAATCTGCCAGCCAATAAGTCTTTAAATCATCCCCTGTCACATGCAGTGACTGATTTTTTCCCTATGGTGCATCTTGCTTCCTGCACATACACACACCTCACAGTATCTATGGTGCTCAAATTCTCTTCACTGGAATCAACAGAATCCAAGATAATGAGTCGGAGGAGAGCCAGGGTCCTGGGCTTCACTCTCAAGGGAAGTCTCTCCAGCTTAAATACATCTAAAGTAGATCCAAAAGAAAGGTGATTACAGGCTAATTTTCTGCATGCATTATGGTAAGCATCCTGCTGTCTACACAAATAGCAGTTGCTTTGTGCCAAAAACTTTTTACAGAATTATTTTTATGGGTAAAATTTGTCTTAAAAATAAAAAGAGGAAAAGAATCCAAAGGAAGATTTTGAATTTAAAGGTAACGTTTAGGATGGACCCAAGACACAAGACTGGCAGGTGCTTCTTGCTAATAGTTGAGATTTCTTTTCCTCAGAACACATTGGAGACTTGGTCCTAGACTAGAACTTTGCATCTGAGGGATGGGGGACACTCTGGTCTTAATTTTTCAGGGGACACAACTTGGCCACATACAAACAGCTGGTTGCCTGACAGGAAAGCAGAATGAGTCTGGGTGAGTCTGAAAAAATGTTGAGCTGTTGTTTCTTCATTCTTTTTTTGGGGGGGCCACACCCACTAACACTCAGGGGTTACTCCTGGCTATGCGCTCAGAAGTTGCTCCTGGCTTGGGGGACCATATGGGACACCGGGGGATCGAACCGTGGTCCGTCCAAGGCTAGCGCAGGCAAGGCAGGCACCTTACCTCTTGCACCACCGCCCAGCCCCAGTTTCTTCATTCTTTATTGGACATCCTAGGAACAATTATGGAGCATGTACTGGACAGTTGGTCACTGGGAGATTAATCAGTACAGTTGGGAAAAAGGAAAGCAGTAAATTTTCTATTCAAAGAAAATGAGGCACAGACATTGGATTCAGAGATGTGAATGGCTCATCTCACCCCTAGACTTTTCCTTCTTTGAATAATGATGTTTGCTCTGCTCCATTGTGTATATATAGTGCTGGGAGAGGATGCTACACAGTAGAGCATCACCCAATCAACAGCAGAAAGGAATTCATTCAACTCTTCTTTCTAAGTCTCTCTCAACACAGAGCCTCTTTACTTCAGAAAGGATGCTTGCGAGCTACAACCATTTGGGCATCGGGCACACAGGTGGAACAGGGCATTAGTTTGTGCCTGTTCAGATTCAGAGCTACAATCCTCATGACAAGGAAGGTGGAGACAAGCACAGTAGGGCAGAAGAAATTGAGGACATGGGAGTCACTGAGGTCTAGAAAGAGGCTCTTCTCTGCAGGGAAATGCACCAGCCAGGCTGTGGAAATAACTGTGCAGACATGTGGGGGATCTGGGGTGAGGCCTTTGGCCCCATCCTGTCTTTACTACAGGAAGACAATTCTGATGGGGTAAAAAAGACACTTAAATAAAGACTTCCCAGAACCCACAATTGTTAAGTTAATCCCAAGCTAAGCTTTGATCATTGACCATGGAGGTATGTCCAGTTCTGAGGTGTGTCACAGCAACATTCATTCCTAAAAGGAATAAGATCATGTTGTTATTGAGGACATGCTATCAGTTGGCCATTACTTGGTACCCAGCATCCTCTACAGAAAAAAATTTGTTTTGGTTTGGTTTGGAGGGCCACAGCCATCTGATTTCAGGCGTACACCTGACTCTATTGGGGGGGGGGTCCCTATTGGCAGTGTTTAAGTATCCTTATATGGTGCCAAGAATTGAACCAGGGTCTGTTGAATATAAGACAAGCGTCTTACTCCGCAGACTATCTTTCCAACACAACAAGAAGAATTTTCAATTGTTTTTTGGTGTTTGGGCCCCACTCAGTGACACTCAGGGGTTACTCCTGGCTATGTGCTCAGAAATCCTTCCTGGTTTGGGGGACCACATGGGACGCGTGGGGATTGAACCAAGGTTCATCCTAGGTTAGCTCATGCAAGGCAAATGACCTACCACTTGTGCCACTGCTCTGGCCCCAACAAGAAGAATTTTGATACCAGGAAAGATAGACTAAACTTCGCACCCCAAACCCAAACCTAACTGTTATCTCCATGCATCAGGCACTAGTGCTGAACCATCCATTTATTTACTTTACGTCCCCCTAAACTCCAGCATTGCTCACACTCTTAAGAAAGAGAAACTAATTAGTGGCCCACAATCACTAAGCTTGAAAGCAGCCTCAGGAGCATGATCTTGGGATATCAGAGTGAGAAGTGGGGTTCATCCTGTGCCAGAGCCCCTAGACATGGCCTATTGGCCAACTCTGCCTGTCCCACCAATCATCACAGCTATGGTACTTTGAGCCAATTGCTTGGTCTCTTTGAGCATTTCCTACCCATGAAAAACAGTAAAGAAAGCATGTGGCAAGGAGTGGTTTTGAGGTTTCAGTTAGAGAATGCCTTTGAATAGCAAGCAGAGCCCTTTCTTGGGGACTGGCTCCTTTCCGTGCCCTGAAAGACAAAGTAAAATGAAGGACACTTGGCAGAGATTTTGTGTTTGATGAGGATGAGAGTGATCATCAAAGCCTCCCTGTGGGGGCTCCAAAAGGAAGACAAACACAAACACGGGACTCTATTGCCTCAAGAATTTGGCAATGAGTCTAGTGGCAGTGGAGGGAGCTCTGCACCCTGGCTGCCAGCACAGCCTGAAATCCCTGGGCCAGTCAGAAAAGTCATCAAGCCTGTGCCATAAAGGCTGCCCCAGGAAATACTGGCACAACCCTCACATAGCCTTGGCTCCTCCTGATTCAGTTTCCATAGACAGCTGCCCTCCACCACCCCCCTTAATGTTTAGGATTCTGGTAGAGCAGACTCTTGTCAGCCAGACATACACCTCGCCCTCTGCAGGTCTCTGGGGGCCACTGGGAAACGGGGCAGACCTAAGTACCTCATATTTAACCAAGATGCAAAGGAAGGCCATTCTTTTTGCTTGTTTGTTTGTTTTGGGGCCACACCCAGTGACATTCTGGTTCTGTGCTCAGAAATTAAGTCTGGCAGGCTGGGGGGACCATTTGGGAAGCCAGAGATTGAACTAGTATTTGTCGCATGCAAGGTCATTCTTCTACCATCCTTTCTCCCCAAACCTATTAGGATTTGGGGGTTAATTCCTGCAAAGAGCTGCTTCATGGTTACTTGAAGCAAGCCTGATCACTTACTGCCATACTTTGCATCCAAATCTTTTCCTATCCATCCATGTACTTATTCAACTTCTTTTTTCCTCCCCTCTCTTGTGAAACTAGTTCAAAATGGCTAAGTCCAAGTATAGGTCTCAGAAAGCGAGTAGAAGGTGGCTGTGCTAGGCGGATCCTAAACAATGCTATCAGCTAATATTACTAGAATGGAGACCCACTCTGATATTGAATCATTCTGATTTTTGTTAATATGCTATCCTATTTAATCTTTTTAGGGCTCCTAATTTTCCCTTCTGCAGCCTATTTGATCATCCATATTACCGTCCATCTCTGACTTTATGCTTACCCTGCTGTCTGATCTCAGATACGGGATGAAGAAGGCCTGTTCAATACTCTCTCCTGATACCTGAGTTGTTGTGTCCTTGAACTCAGGTCAAACCTACTTCCAGAGTAGCCAGGGCACATCTAGACTGAGAATTGTGAACTATTATGTCCAACACTGGCTGTAAAATCCTTGCTGGACCCTAAAAGGGACAATGACCTCAAACTTAAGCATTCCCACAGAGAATCAAGGAACCTCAGGAGTTCAAGTTTGATGATTAGTGTCTGCTCCAAACATAAATGGTAAAGTACTTGTGATTATTTCCCATTGCAGTTGAAGATGTTAAGACTCCAAGAAGTTAATTGATTAGTTCTAGGTCACTGAACTAAGAAATTATACAGCCAAGATAGAAATCCAGAATCTCTCACTGCATGTTCCAGAATCATTTTTCTTTCTGCCGATGAGGACTCAGAATTGGAGTGGGCACTCACACAGGGGAATAGATTACTTTGTGTGAGAAAAGGAAGCATCATTCCATCTAGTTGCATGATGAGGTAGCTGGTATATAAAGCTGGTAGACAGAGCGAAGGAACACCTGTAGGAACATTAGGGTATCTAGTCACCTACAGTCCAGAGAAATCAGCTATTGTCTTCCAGATCTAGAAGTTTCCTTACAGATCTACAACTTAGTAGGTTTCACAAATGCTAGGGAAGTTTCACAAATGCTAGGGAAGGATCATTGAAGTCTCTGGAGATCAGAGCAAAAGGGAACTTTCCTTAGAGGGAATTTGCAATACATGATGGCACCAACCTACAGAGATTATTTTTGTTTGCTTGTTTTATTTTTTGTTTGGGGGACCACACCGATGATGCTCAGGGGTTGTTTCTGGCTCTACACTAAGGAATTATACCTGGTGGGCTTAAGGAACCATATCAGATGCCAGGGATTCAAATCTGGGATGGCCACATGCAAGGCAATTGTTCTGCTCCTATGTTACCACTCTGGCCCTGCAAGTGATAGAAGGTACGCACAAAGAGTGCTTCTTTACACAGAACAGGTCATAGCAGGGTAGGAGATGGACAGTTGGGAACATACCAGGGAGAATGTACACATAGAAACCACCATGGCAACCCAGATTGTGACTGGTGTTAGGAAGGAACTTCCTCACCATCCTTGATAGACCAAAGTAGATTTCCATGAAGCGAATGAATATTGAGCTCCAAGGTCTTTGCCATTCAGTCTTAATACACTGGCTTCAAACAAAAATGATTTATTGCTGTCACTTCTAGGGGTTGGCTGGGAAGCTTTTCTGCCTCTCCAGGAGCCAGTTGAAGTGCATCCCACAGCTGCAGTTGACTAGGAGCTCAGCCAAGCCTCAAGCACGTAGGCAGCATACTCCAGGTCTCCATCCCTGGATGTTCCAGCACCTGGCTGCTCTCTACACACAATCTCCTGTCATTCAGCAGTCCAGTCTGAGTTCCTTCCGTGGCAGCTGGTTTCCAGGAGGGCAACTGTAGAAATGCCAAGCCTCTTCAAATCTAGGCTGAACATAGGTCTCTTGAAAAGTCTCTTGTATCTATTGGTCAAATAAAGTCACAGTCCAGCCCAGATTCAAAGGGAGGAAACATAGACTATAGATCCCAACAGGGAGAGAAGTGTGCATCTCAAGGATGGGAAGAAACAGAGGTGCTCTCTCAGGCCACCAAAATTTTATCATTGCAGACATTTAACCATTTTGAAATGATTAATGTGAGTTATGTAAGTTCCACACTCTCCCCAGGATACACCAGATACCAGGCTCATTGAGTTATGACATACAGTACAAGTTGTGTCTCAGGAGATATTATGATGAGTAATCTCTAGAGGTGGACATGGTTCTCTTGGCATGTGGTACCACTTGCTCTTAGAATGAATAGACAATTATGTGTTGGAGCCTGTCATATTTCACAGGGCATTGGGATAAAATGGTCACAGCATATTGTAATCAACATTCCCATTCAATAAAGAATGAAACACACTTAGTAGTTTCTGGTTCACAGCAATTTGAAAGACCAAGAAGGGTTTATTTTTTCCCCATTCCTGTAGGCTAAAGCTTCAATTTGGACCAAATTTCTGAGGCTGCTTGGTTCTAACATCGGGCTTTGTCCTTTGATTCATTCTTGTTTCCTATGAAATTGCCCTAGCTTATCACTCTCAGCATGTTTTCTCTTCTTACAGGAAATTAGAGGTACCACTCCTTTCTCTTGGAGTGTCCCTGCTCCTTATACAACTTGGATCTACTCTCACTAGGGTAAAGTTACCAAAACTAACATGTTGGCTCTCAGTCTTACTGGGCAGACACCATGTTTCTACTCTGGCATAACTCTTTGTGAGACCAACTTCTTTTTACTTCTGGATTCTGACTTTATGAAGTGATAACATGGTTCCTGTCAGAGACATGCAAGGAAAGAGCCCTGCCAACAGTACACTTGTTTTGGCCCCCTTTTACTTTTCTTTCTTTCTTTCTTTCTTTCTTTCTTTCTTTCTTTCTTTCTTTCTTTCTTTCTTTCTTTCTTTCT
>PVKC010038576.1:0-12728 GCA_004027635.1 Crocidura indochinensis
GGCAAAGGTAGCTTGCAAGATTTCTATCCTCTTGATTTTATGGAGGTATGTTTTATGTGTCAGCATGTAGTCTATCCTGGAGAATGACCCATGTACATTGGAGAAGAATGTGTATCCAGGTTTTTTGGGATGGAGTGTCCTATATACATCTACTAGTCCTCTTTCTTCCATTTCTCTTTTCAGGACTAGAATGTTTTCGTTGGGTTTCAGTCTGGTTGACCTATCAAGTGATAGGGCCATGTTGAGGTCTCCCATAATTATTGTGTTATTATTGATTTCTTCTTTCAGATTTGTCAGTGACTTTATTAGATAATTTGCTGGTCTCTCATTGGGTGCATATATGTTTAACAGTCCGATTTCTTCCTGTTGCACATATCCCTTGATTAGAACATAGTGTCCATCTTTGTCCCTTACCACTTTTCTGAGTATAAAGTTGGTGTCATCAGATATTAATATGGCCACCCCAGCTTTTTTGTGGGTATTGTTTGCTTGAATGATTTTCCTCCAGCCTTTGATTTGGAGTCTATATATTTTCTCACTATTCAGATGTGTTTCTTGTAGGCAGCAGAGGGTTGGATTCATCTTTTTGACCCGCTTTGCCACTCTGTGTCATTTAATTGATGAATTTAGTCCATTAACATTGAGTGAGATGATTTTCATAGGATTTAATGTCATCTTTGTAGATAAGTTTTCTGTGTTTGTTGGTCTCTCTAGTCTTAGAGTGGACCTGTCAGTTTTTGCTTTACGGCTGGGTTGTCATCTGTGAAGTTTTTAAGATGTTGTTTATCTATGAAGCTATGTATTTTTCCTTAAAACCTGAATGTGAGTTGGGCTTGGTGCAGTATTCTCGGTGAGGCATTCATTTCATTCAGTTTTGTCACAATATCCCACCACTGTTTTCTGGCCTTGAGAGTTTCTTATGACATGGCTGCTGTAAGTCTTAGAGATGCTCCTTTGAATGTAATTTCCCTTTTTGATCTTGCTGCATACAGTATTCTGTCTCTGTCGGTGGGATTTGTCATTGTAACGATGATGTGTCTGGGGGCGTTTTTCTTTGGGTCTCTTTTGGCTGGTACTCTTCAGGCATGCAGGATTTGATTGCATGTAGTCATTAACTCTGGTAGTATCTCTTTGATGATGTCTTTGACAGTTGATTCTTCCTGGTGATCTTCTACTTGGGTCTCTGGGACTCCAATGATTCTTATGTTGTTTCTTTTGAGTTTATCAAAGACTTCTATTTTATCTGTTCACATTCCTTGAGTACTTTTTTCATTGTCTGATCATTTGTCCTAAGGTTCTTTTCCCATTTCTTCTGCTGTGTTGAGTTTTTCTGCATCTCATCTTCCAGTACTCCGATTCTCTCCTCTGCTGCTATTACCCTCCTGTCGAGGGCATCCACAGACGTTTTCAGTTGAGCTGCTATGTTTTTCAGTTCTGCTAGTTCAGTTTGAGCTTTCCGAGTTCTGTCTTTGTGTTCTGTTCAGATCGATCTATACTTTCTTGGACTTTTACAAACATATTCCATATTTCTATTTTAAATTCCTTGTCCGAGAGGTTAAGCAGAGGGTTGTGATTTTAAGGTCATCCCAACTATCATTTTCATTCTCGGGGTGTTTGCCTACGAGCTTTCCGCATTGTCACGCTAGTATTGTGGTTTTTCCTGCGTGTTGTGATGAGGTTTATTGGTTAGAAAGAGTGCGCGGCCTTGAAGCGAAGCCTAGCGGCCACACTCTTATGGGACTCCAAGATTTGAGCAAAGACAGAAGCACAGAAAGAAAGTCCCCTCAGTCCACAGTTTTCTCAGCAGAGCGCAGCTGGGTGGAGTCTCCCACAGGAAGAGCAACCAGCTCTCCAATTGGGAAGCCCCACAGCCGACAGTTCTTACTCACTCATTGGCTTGCTGGCAGCTTCAGAATGCAGTGTTTTATGGGTTCGCTTCCCAGGGGTCTGATCTCTTATGGGACTCCAAGAATTTAGCAAAGACAGAAGCACAGGAAGAAAGTCCCCTCAGTCCACCCTTTAAGCCTATTTTTATTATTTTTGGGTTTTGGGTCATACCCAGAAGCACTCGGGGGTTACTTCTGACTCTACGCTCAGAAATCGCTCCTGGCAGGCTCAGGGGACCATATGGGATGCCGGGATTCGAACCACCATCCTTCTGCATGCAAGGCTATCTCTCAAGCCCCTTTTAAGCCTATTTTAATTAACATGATTAGTAAAGTAGAGAGGCCACAGGCTTTATGGCAAACCCCTAAGCCTGGAGGAGAAAGAAGAAGAGAGAGCTGTTTTTGGGACCAGGGTAAGGTCAGATTGATGGCCAGGTACATGGAACTTTTAAGTAAGTTGGAAAATTGTAAATAAGACAAAAGGTTAAAACTTTCAGGAAAATACAGCCAAAGCTTGTAGAAATCAGAGGGCAAGCCATAGTCAGGAATAGAAACTGTTCTCCAGTCCACAGCTCCACCAACTGCCACCTTAGAACTCCCCCTTCACAATTCCCACCCCCAAGCTTCATATAGGTGGGGTTTTATACTCACTGGATACAGTCCCAAAACAAACAAAAACAAACAAACAAACAAACAAACAAAAAACCAAAGATCTATGATCAGTATAAACTGCCAGCCAAAGACTGTTGATTAGGACAACTGGTCAGCCACATGCAAAAAAGCAAACGCTGATCTCCATCTAATACCATGCACAAAGCTCAAATCCAAATGGATTACATATCTTGATATCAGACCTGGAACCCTAAGTATATAGAAGAACACATAGGTAAAACACTCCATGATATTGAGACTAAAGGAAGGAGGAAACACCACTGTTCAAACAAATGGAAGCAGAGATAAACAAATAGGACTGCTTTAAACTAGGAAGCTTCTGCACAAAGGTCACCCACGGAATGGGAGAAACTATGCTCCCAATACCCATCAGATAGGGGCAGTTATCTAAGAAATACAAGATACTGACAGAACTTAAAAAAAATCTAACCCCATCAAAAATTGGGGAGAAGAAATAAACAGACATTTCCTTAAAGAAGAAATACAGATGATCAAAAGGCAGATGAAAAATGCACCACATCACTAATCATCAGGGAGATGCAAATCAAAACAACAATGAAGTACCAACTGATATACAGAAACTGATACCCATCACAAAAATAAGAACTATAAGTGCTGGCAGGGATGTGGGAAGAAACAAACTTATTCACTGCAGGTAGTAGTGCTATCTAGTCTAGCCTTTATGGAAAACAATAGAAGATTTCTCAACAGACTGGAAATTGAGCTCCCATATGATCCAGTAATAACATTCATAGGGATATATCCTAGGAATATAAAAACGCAATACAAAAATGCCCTTGCATACCTATGTTCATTGCAGTGCTATTTACAAAAGCTAGAATCTGGAAATAGCCAGTTGCCCAATAGCTGATAACTGGCTAAAGAAACTGTGGCACATGTACACAATGAATACTATGCAGCTGTTAGGAAAAATGAAGTCATGAAATTTTCCTCTTCATGGATGTACATGAAAACTATTATGCTGAGTAAAATGAGTCAGATGGAGGGAGATAGACACAGAATAGTCTCACTCATATGTGAGTGGGATTGAAGAAAAATAAAAGACAGTATGGTAATAATATCCAGAGACAATAGAAAGGAGGTTTGAAAGGACCAGCCCATGATATGAAGCTTACCACAAAGATTGGAGAGTGCAGTTATAGAAATAACTACACCAACAACTTTCATGACAATGGTAGTAAGTGAAAGAGAATAACTAACTCAAAGACAGGCAGGGGGTGGGGAGGAAGGAAATGGGGACATTGGTGGTGGGAAGGTGGCACTGGTGAAGGGGGTTGTACTTTTTTATGACTGAAACTCAACTACAAACATGTTTGTAATCATGGTACTAAAGATATTAATTTAAAAAAGACAGTTGGTTAATGTCCTTCTTAAAGGGACAGATCCCTTTTATTGCTGCTGTTACAGGTTTCATACTGTAATGTAGGAAAAGAGAAGACAGGTCTCATATAAAAGATATTCTCAGATATTTTTCTCATTGTAGTTTTCATATTGTCTTCATAAAAATTTTTTGGAAAATTTTTATTTCTTTTTGATCTCTGATTATATTGTGGTTCTTACTTTGGGAAATTGAGCCCATTATGAAATGTATGTTTATGACAAGCAAAAAGTTTTACTTCCTATTTTCTTTGCCAGAAAAGTATGCTTGCTTATATTTTTGTTTATTATTATTATTATTATTATGTTTGCTATAGTATTTGTTAAACATTTGTTTTGGTAGCTGTTATTGGGCTAGACACTGTCACCAAATTTAGGGGTTAAAAAATGAAACAGTAAGCTTCCAAGGAAAGTTATGTAGTCAGGTAAAGCACTTCATCATTAAATACCAAGATGAGTTAATTATATTTTATTTATGAAATAAACTTATAAATAACTGAATATTTCAATAGTTTATTTTAGTTTGTAGCATGTAAAAATGAGACTAGAACAGTGCTTTTCAACAAATGGTCTATTCATCCCATAATGTTTATTGCCCCTAATCAAAGGTCTGTGCTCAACCCTTGAGCCTCACTGGTGCAGTCCTAAAACAAAACAAAAAACAAACAAACAAAAAGAACAAATATCTGTGCTCAGTCTCTCTGAGTCCTGGAAGCTTACATTAGATTAATATTTTTACCCTTCTCAAGCGTATTTTTCAAATCTCTACACAAGACATAGACCTTCTTGATGACTGAATAATCTTTTTTTTTTTATTTCTCCATTTAGTGTTCTACTAGTCAATCCTGCTTATGTCTTTTTTCTTTCTTAGTTTTGGAGCCATATCTGGCAGTATGCAGAAATTACTTATGGCTTTATGTTAGGGATCAGTCCTGGTGGCACTCAGGGGAATGACAAAATGTAGTGCTGGGAATAAACCTAGGTGGACCATTTGCAAGACATTAATTTCTGTAGTATCTCTTTGGCCATAATCTTAAATGTGGCTTAACTAATAACTTGAGTGCTTAGTTGCCTTCATGTACCACAGAGTTCAAAACCATGTACTTATTTAAAGCACTGATCATGAAACTTATGAAAGGAATCTTGATAAAAAGAAATAAAGCAATGAATTATTTTTAGTAGTTGTGTTTTGGGGCTTCGGGTACACTCAGAAGTGCTCAGAGCTTGATATTGTCTTTGTATTCAGACCTCACCCCTACTGGTACTCAGGGACTTATGTGGTATCAAGGAATGAACTTGTATTCAGGGGTACTTGTAGTCCTCTGTACTATCAAGGTTCTGGCTTCAAAATCAAGAATTTTTTTTTCTAACTTTGTAAGATTATTTGAAAAAAATGGTAAGAGAGAAACATCATCTAGGCAAAATCAGATAATAGATAGCAAATGAAGGGAGTATACTTAATGAGACATTTTGTTGGGTTGAAAGTAAATAAAAATAAACAAATCTGTTATAATCTAGGCTATATATATTCTTTCCTTCTAAATTTCTGAATTTTAATGAGATATGAAATTTCAATAAGTTAACTTGGAACTTTTTTGTTTCAAGTTTTTTATTTCACACATGTTGTCTAAATATGTGCACATAGTTTTTGTTGTAGCTACTGGCCTAATAAAATACTCTTGTGAATGTTGATCACCTTGTAAAGCAGTTTCAAGAGCTATAATAAAGTTTGCCTGTAAGTGAAAAAACTTTGACTTCCTAGAAGGAGAGTAAAAAATATAAGCAACCAAAATTATCTGGTGTGGAAAGTGGCAGAAAGCCAACAAATGCTCTGTCTTTCAAACCTTTTAAATCTTTATCTTAGTTCCCTAAAATGGCCACTCTTCGTAAAGAACTTCAAACCCAAACTTGCAAATGGCTCAATTTTCTCTGCAATTTATAAAAACAATTCACCTTTTTCTTGCTATTTTTTTTTATCTTTAGTTACTAAGACTCTTTAAATGTCTATATTATCTTTAAAGAGCACTATGTGTAAATTGTTATTCAAAGTTTATTTTAGATAAACATATAGAAATCTTTATTTTAGATAATTCAGATTTTCAGTTCAGAATACTATTGATATTCAAGGATAGAAAGAATTGAGGAAGAATGGAAGCGACAGAAGAGACAGAAGGGGTTTAAAAAGTATGTTGTAGGGGCTCAAGGGCATAGAGGTTAAGGTACTTGCCTTGCAAACTGCAGACCCTGGTTTCTGTTCAGGAGTGATCCCTGGGTTCAGGGCCTTAAATAAGCCCGGAATACTGTTGGATATGGCATCCCCAAATACAAAGAAACCAAAATTCTATTGTGTATTATCATTGATAGATCCTATACTATAGTGATATATTGATATCTGACATTGGTAAGATAAAACTCCAGAGTCATTTTGCTGAGAAATATTAGTATTTTTTAAATTTACCTTCTGATCAGGTTATTCAATAATTTTCCATTATGCTTATTAAAATTATTAATACCAAAAAAAGGTGGGGTTGGAGAGATAACAGGGAGGTAAGGTGCTTGTTTTTCATGCAGAAGGACAGTGGTTCGAATCCTGGCATCCCATATGGTTCCCCTGAGCCTGCCAGGAGCGATTTCTGAGCATAGAGCCAGGAGTAACCCCTGAGTGCTGCCAGGGTGACCCAAAAAACAAAAAAACAAAAGATTAGTAAAACCAAAGTATACAGAAGGTCTAGTTGTAGTTACATATATTTTATTTTTTGTAATCACTTTTTCTTGTTATTAATATCTTATTAATACTTTATATACATTCTCTGATAATTACTTTGTTTAATATATTGAGTTCCTGGAAAAGGCACCTAAGAGAAAGATAAGTCCTATATCATATACAATTTCAAAATAATTATTCCACAAAATAATTATGGCAACTCTAAGAAGATTGATTAATATCAAAATCCTAGGATTGCTTATCTATTTCTGTAGAATCAAAAATTTCAAATGTCATCACTTCAAAAGAGAAAACAAAAAAGCTATATTTCCATAATATTTCTATATTATACTTTATTTCTATACTTTATTTCATTAATAAGCACCACATTTCTATATTTTTCTTTGTCTTTTTTTTTTTTTTTTTGCATTTTGGGCACACCCCATATCGTTCAGGGTTACTCCTATTCTGCACTAAAAAAATCAATCCTGGCAGGCTTTGAGACCATATTGAATGCCAGCAACCGAACCCAAGTCCATCCTGGGTCAACTGCATGGAAGGCAAATGCCCTACCGCTGTACTATCTCTCCAATTCTTAAATTTCTATATTTTTCTAATTTTTGGAAAAGAATTTGGTTTAAGAAATATAGCATATACAATTGTCTTACATGTGGCTGACCCAGGATTGACTCGGTTTGATCCCTGGCATCCCTCCCATATGGTCCCTTGAGCCAGGAGAAATTTCTGAGCGCAGAGCCAAAAGTAACCTTGAGTGCCATGGGTGTGGCCCAAAAAAAATCGAAAAAGAAAAAAAAAAAGAAATATCATATGACTAGGATGCAAATAAATAATAGAAATAAAACATATTTGAAAACCCATGTAGTTAATAAAATAGATATGAATTTATTAAATTATTACTTTGTTTTGCCATATTTTTGTTCTCCCAATTGATATTCTCTAATAACTTAATGGCTTAAGTTTAATCTCTATACTTCCAAAACCAATGACAAAAATAACTTATCCTTGGTGCTGGAGAGATAGCACCTTAAAGGGCATTTGCATTGTGCGTGTCCAACCCAGGATGAACTGGGTTCATTCTGGCATCCCATATGTTCCCTCAAGGCTGCTAATAGTGATTGCTAAGTGCAGACCCAGGAGTAACCCCTGAGCTCTGCTGGGTGTGATACCCCCCCAAATTATCTTTTTTCCAAAAAATTGTTTTTAAGCTAGAAATAACAAAGACTGAATTATCTATTATAAATAAATGGGGCAAATCAACAGAAATAATGAACACTTTCCATTTACCAAAATCTTGACTTAATGTATTGTGTATTAATATATAATCATATCACCAATGATCTGTTTTCTACATTAATATACTATCTTTTCATGTCTGTTGAATATATTATCTTGTTCGTTTGAAACTAGTTGTACATTTTAATATATAAATACTTTTATTTCCTGGAAATTTTCAGAAGCCAAAATTCATGGGGATGAATGTAGTATCTGTTACTCTGGGAGTCAGTTCTTCCAGCCTAGAATCAGTAAGGTCATCAGTAAGTTTAAAACACACCAAATTTCCCACATTCTCAATACCCTTTTTATTTTTATTGTACTGTTATTAGTCTTCCTATCACACAAGATTCTCATTACTTAGACCAATGTAATTACATTGATTTCTATATCTGCTATTTGAATTTATTTTAAAAGTTTCCCTTGTTCGTGTTTTTAAAAGTTCTAGTTGTAACTTTTCCATATTTGAAGTTTGTATTTTACAGTAGATTTGAAATAAAACCTATGTGGTTTTCCAATACAAACTCAATTTATCAGCTACTTCTTTTTGAGGTTGAAATATATGTTGTAAAAATTCCACAATAAATATAGTAAATTTTAATGTGCTAAGTTAATTTAAACAGTTTTGACATGTTTTCCCTGAAATACTCTCTCCAGGCTTGTTAATAATCTTACTTAAGTGAGAATATAAGGTGGTTTAATTGCTTTCCAGCATTGCTCATTCTAATAGTGAACATTCCAAGTTAAAGCTCTGTGTCGTCTTTGAATTTGAACTATTTCCACCTAATCCAAGGGAAAACATCTGAGAGACATTAGTTAATGCATTTTCCAGGAATGGAAGTGAGTTGGCATTTTTTCATAACTATCGAATATTTAGCAATTTGAGCTGCTAATATTTTATTTTATAGTGTTCTCAGTACTGGTGGCAGTTTCCCTCCAGAAATATTGAGAATTGGTGTAATTACCTTCTTGATGTGTTTAGTTGGACAAGTCATAAATCTTTAGTCTCACTTTATTCTTATAAATAAAACTGGAGATATTTGCTATGATATAATATTCAGACATGAAAATATTTTATTTAATAGAACATAATAAAAATTTCCAAATTCTTATAAAATATGTTATAATAGAATACACAAAAATTCTAGACATATTTGTATTATTTTCTATGATAGTTTACATTCTGTATTTAATAAAGTTAAGTATTAATGAAAGAACCTATGTGTCACTTTTGCATTCATAAATGTACATGAAGGAGCTCTTTCACTAATGTTAGGTCTTAATGCAGGACATGCTCAGACATCAATTAAGGCTGGCAGTTTTAACAAAAATGAATAGGGAAAATGATTTTCATATTCAGTTTCATATCTAGAATGATGAGGGGTAATTATTTTTACAATATAACAAAATATAGAAAGGTACCTCAATAGAATGATAGTAATCAATTACAGTTAGAATAATAACCATGGGGCAGAGTGATAGCACAGTGTTAGGGTGTTTGCCTTGCATGCAACTGACCCAGGATGGACCTGGGTTCAATCCCCAGCATCCCGTATGGACCCCAAGTCAGGAGCAATTTCTGAGCGCACAGCCAGGAGTAAAGTCTAAGCATCGCCGGATGTGGCCCAAAAACCAAATAAATAAATAAATAAATAAATAACCACAAATTATAAAAGTATTTTATATATGCCCTCCAAAATGTAATTTTAGCAGATATATATATAGTTAAGGTGGTAATGTGCATATTTATAAAATATTAAATGAGATGCTTAAGTTTATTATTGTTGTTATTATTGTGCCAGCTGGGGGACAATTTCACATACATAAGATTGTACAATGCTAAGGTGTTTGGTTTATCAGACTCAACCAATTTGGTTCTCAGCACCACATGTCATCCCCCGAGTATTTCCAGAGTAAGCACTGAGTGCAAAGCTTGGAGTAGCCCCTACAACTTGGTATAAACTAAAAGCAAACAAACAAAAAAAGACAAAAACGACTACTAAATCAAGGTATTTTTGCCCATATTTGATAGTTTCATGATCAGAGATAGAGGAGGATATTGGTAATATACAGATAAATCAACATAAAATATATTTGTGTTTTAACATTTCAGTTGAAAAATCAAAAACATTGGGGGCCGGGTGGTGGCGCTGGAGATAAGGTGCCTACCTTGCCTGCGCTACCTAGGATGGACCTTGGTTCGATCCCCCTGTTCCCCATATGGTCCCCCGTGCCTGCCAGGAGCGACTTCTGAGCGAATAGCCAGGAGTAACCCCTTTGCGTCACCGGGTGTGACCCAAAGACCAAAAAAGAACAAGAAAAATCAAAAACATGAATGGAACTAGAAGATATCAAGCTAAATGATGTTAGTCAAAAGGAAAGGTTCATATTCAGAATGATTTCTTTCATGTTGTGAGACTTTAAGAGATCTATCAAGATAGCAACATAGGGCCAGAGGCAATACAGTGGAAGAACAGATACACACAACTAAGTTTTTTTGGGGGGCAGGTGGTTGAAAGAGAGGGTCATTGGGGTCCTTAGAAATTGGAAGGAGGTTCACTTGTGAGGGATATGATATTGGAATTAAATGCACAGGAAATGATCATTAACAGAGTAACAGTATGTAAATCTAAAAACCTCATTTTTTAGAAGGAAAAATAATAAAAGATATTAAATAAATCCTTTAGATTGAATTGAAAATTCAGTTAATAGTAAAGTTGAGACATTTCTGGAAATTTTAGATATGGAGAGAAAAATGTGGGACTATGGAAAGATAAAAATCTGACATGTTTCTTTAAAATAAAATTGACTTTTAAACAAATAAAATTTTATTTGGATGATCCACTTGGAACTTACATAATTCCCATTTTTATAGGAATAATAATATTATTCCAAGTTATTAAGAATATGTCTGTTTTATGGGCTGGAGTAACATTACAACAGGACAGTACTTATTTTGCAAATAGGCAACTTGGGTTTGATTCCCAGCACTCTGTATGGTCCCCTGAGCCAACCACATGTGACCCTTGAGTGTAGAACCAGGAGTAAACACTGAGCACCACTAGTGTCCCCCCCCTCAAAAAAAAAAAAAAGAATATCCTTCTCTCTTTCCCCATCTCCAGTTTCTTTATTCATAAATGTAATTTTCACTTTTTTTTTTTTGGCTTTTGGACCACATCCGGTGATGCTCAGGGGTTACTCCTGGCTATTTGCTCAGAAGTCGCTCCTAGAAGGCACGGGGGACCATATGGGGAACAGTGGGATCGAACCGTGGTCCGTCCTAGGTTAGCACAGGCACCTTACCTCCAGTGCCACTACCTGGCCCCCGTAATTTTCACTTTTTAAAAGCTAATCCCTTCTCTGTATCTGACAATGCACTCAGTATTCATAAACATGACTTCGTTTAATGCTACAGCCTCCCTATAATGTAGACGTAATTTTACTTTACTTTGGTTTTAGGGTCGTACCTGGTTGTACTCAAGGATTACTCTAGGCTTTTTGTTCAGGGATAACTCTTGGTGGTGCTCACAGCATCATATGTGGTGCTGGATATCAAGCCCAGGTTAGTTGTATGCAAGGTAGGCACTTACCAACTTTACTATTTCTGTGACTCCTATAGTAATATTTTACCCCTGTTTTTACAGATAAACTTATTGAATTCTCTGTACCACAGGGTATGGCACTGGAGCATAGCTTGGGGGATCTTGGTGTTCTCGAGCACCACAGGATCTAATATGTACAGCACCTTTTAGCTAAAGCACTGAAACTCCTGTCCTGGTTGACAGTATCACTGGAGGCAGCTTAAGAGGCCTTGAGTGGCCTTGAGTCCTACTTGGGGAGACATCACCTCCTCCAATAAAACACAGCTGAGATACATAGATGAAGTGACTTACTCAAATTATAAGTAGAAAGTAGCTGAGCTGGATTGAACCCAATCACTTTACTACTAATGAAATTTTTTAAATTTCACAGAATTTGGGGAAAAATATAATTGCTTGAAATCTATTGTTGCCCTACCACTAGGAGAAGGTAAATGGAAATACTAAATAATGTAATTAAAATAGTAAGAAACAATAAACTATAGGGCTCAAGAAATCAGCTCTTGGAATTCTCTTTTAAAAATAAAAGGTGATTGTAAAGAGAAAGTGAAGAAAGCTCTAATTGTTTTAAGCACAAGTTTAGATTTCTACTCTAAGGCCTGCTTGATGTTGTGCAGGCTTTCCTTTGTGTACATAACTGAGCAATGTGAATACAATGTCATCTCTGTTATTTCCTAAGTTTTACCAAAAGTTGCATTATTTTAAATAATGAAATTCTGAACTCTATGATAAGTGTTTTCAGCTGCATTTATACGTATCATGACTTTAAGACCCAGGTGTTATATATGAAAGATATTTTTCAATAGGTATATGCAGCAAATGAGGTCTTTTAATGCTGTACCTTACAGGGATAGCTAATCTTTTTGAGCCCGAGTGCCCAAACTGCCACACAAAACCTAAGAATGCCTGGTCCTACCAGTGGCCAGTCTGGCCCTGTTGCCAGGTGAGCTGCAAAACAGACACTGGCACACTCACCTCCTGCCCCGCCGAATATCTTAATTGTGTACCTTCCCATGTGCCAACTACAAGGCCTTCGCATGCTGTTGAGTTACAAAGTATCTGAAGCCGCGTTGGGAAACAATGTTGCTAAACCCGTGTTGTGTTACAAAGTTGCTAAACCCACGGCTGATGTATTCAGCCATGAGCTGTGGGGGGAAGCCTTAGCAAAAACCGACC
>PVKC010038577.1:0-12731 GCA_004027635.1 Crocidura indochinensis
TCTCATTTTGAGTGCTCCAACCCCTGTAAACTCATCTGAACCTCAGGACATACCAGTGTTCCCACTGTTTCCCAGGGACAGAAGAGCAACGAGCTCCTCAGCATGTGAATTTGGGGAAACACAAACTTTAACTCCTTAAGATTACTGTCAATTAACCATCACCTTCAGACCTCTTGTTAGCACAAGAGACATGGTGTAAGTCTTACACCCCATTTTATGGATAAGGAAATTGAGGCACAGCTAGAGTGTCAGTTACTGCAATTCAAGCAATTTTCATACAGCTGAAGCATGATTACAAGGCAGGTATTTGGGTTTGAGTTCATACTGCTTCAGAGATCACAGAGGTGCAAGTGGGTTGCAAAAGTGCTTATGAGGTGAAGTAAACAACACAATTGTTCCACTTGTGATTATTTCACAAGAAAACAAATACCTTTTTAATATTGCCTTCTGGAAGTTACTTGAGAAAGTCAATTTGAAAAGATTTCTGACTGTGGCAATTTAAAAGATTCCCAAAGATTTTTTTAAAGAAAAAAAATAGAGACAGCCATTGGATTTCTTTAAGTGTGTATGGAAAACTTCCCCTGGTTGACAGTTTTCAAATACTAAATCAAAATATTATGAAAATAGCTACTATTCCATCAACCCTGCCATACTCTTTGCATTTGGAGTTATTTTATCACCCCAGGAAACCCTTGTTATTTTCATCCTGATTTCAGAGATGAGACACTGAGGCACTGAGATGTAAATTCTGTTTCCCTAAATCAGGCAGCTTGCAAGGCAGAAAGCTAAGATGGGACCATGGAATTCAGTGCCAGAGATGGAAATATGCCCCCTTGTACCTCTGCTTATTTTTATGATTTATTTTCAGTAAAAGACTTTATTTAGGGAAACAAAGGCAGGAGAGTAAGGATAGCCTCTAAAGCAAGATTCCTAATTTGAATTATTAAACGTGAGGGAGACATCAGGGGTTGGAGAGATAGCAGAGCAAGTAAGGTGCTTCCTTGTACATGGCCAACCGTCAATTCCTGTCATCCCTTCTGGTCCTTTGAGCCCTGCCAGGAGTAGATTACTGAGTACAGAGCCAGATGTAATCCCTGAGCATCACCAAATGTGAACCAAAAACAAATAAACAAAAAGTGAGACATCAGTTTACAATAGTCATTATATAGTTGCAGAGAAGCTACTACACTAATCCCTCCACCAGTACTGCCAACTCCCTTCCTTAGCCCCTCTCCAACTGCCCTTTCCCTAATTCCCTCTCTCCTTATATTTTACAAACTGTGTTTCTCACACCTTGAAACATTCCCTCTGAGAGCAGGGACCTGGTGTTGCTCTTTCTCATCAGCTATTTATTTATTTATTTATCAATTATTTATTTTTTAAAAGTTTGTTTTACTTTTTATTAAAATACCATGATGTACAAAGTTATTCAAAGTTGAGTTTCAGCCAAACAATGTTCCAACACCAGCCACACCACTAGTGTCAGTTTCCCTCCGCCAAAGTTCCACATTTTCTTCCCACCCAAAAGCCAGGCAATATGAAATTTTGTTATTGTGACTTGGATTTTATGCTTTTAGTTTTGTTGGCGCTGTAGTTCATATATCTCTATAGATATATAGATGTATCACACCCCAAATGTGCCAGAGGCCCTGCCCTTGTAAGCCCCCATTTTCCTCTCCTTACTTCTCCCGACTCCCCTCTATTTCTTTTCTTCTTTATCCATCTCAGTTCTATTATTTAGAGTCAAGGGTAGGGTCTAGGTATCCACCTTAGATACCTTGCATTAGCTTGTCTATTATTCTATATAATTCAAATAAGTGAGATCATCAGGTATTTCTTCTTCTGACTTACTTTAGCTTATAAAGTTATTTTTATTGTTATTGTTTTTTAACATCTAGGATAGACCAGAAGCAAAATACCTGCTTTGCAAGCCCAATGCCACAAATTCTGTCTTTAGCAAAGTCCCAACATGTGCCAAGTAACACCACCACTTGGGGTCCTCATCACACCAAAACCAAGTGTGCAACTATTGGTGAGCACCTGTGCAAGCTTGTTCACAAGTGTGCAAGTGCCATAGTCAAGTATGGTGTCTTCCAGTCATCAACATGCCAACAATACCATAAAGGACAGAGAATAAAAGCTAGTGATGAATAAATAATGTGAAAACTCTTCATGGACCACTATGACAACGATAGTTGCAAATGATCACTCTGGACAAGAACTGGGTGCTGAAAAAGAAAGTATAGTAATATGTGTGATAGTCTTTCTGTAACTGTGTGGCAAATCACAATGCCTAAAAGGAAAAAATAGAAGATAGAAGAAAAATGGCTGGTTTAAGGGCAGACAAAAGGGGTGGGGGGTGAACGGTGGAAGAAAAACTGGAAACATTGGTGGTGGGAAATGAACAGTGGTGAAGATATTGAAACATTGATTAAAATTCAATCATGAACAATTTTGTAAATGCGTATCTCATATTGATTCAATAAAAATGTAATAATTAAAAATCTCTTCATAATGATGATGAATCCAGACTTTATTGTTTAGAGATCAAACTTTGTCTCTTTTGAATTTTCTACGTAAAGCTAGTGTTACTAAAATCACTAATGTTCTAATGACATAATTTCTGTTACTTCCAAGGACAATAGTTAGGTTAAGTGATTTCCAAAAATTATGTAGGGTCTTGGGGCTTCTGACTTTGCTCAAGTGTGGGTCTTCTTAGCACCATCTTTTAGGGGTGATGCTCACACCCAGCAGTACTAAGGGATTACCCCTAGCAATACTTAGAGTACTATATGAAATGCCAGAGATTGAACCTGGTTCATCCACCTGCAAGGTAAGCGCCCTTGTACTATCTCCTGTACTATCACTCTGGCCTGCCTTTTTAGCCTTACCTTTAGGGAGAAGCACTTCTGAAACAGGTAAAACCCTCGTGAATGAACAGCTCTAATTCCTTATACAAAATATTGAGGGAGGATCCAATTAACAGGATCCTTCTTTTTTGTACCTGGTTTCTAAACCAGATAAGCTAGACAAAACAGTAACAACAAGACAACAACAACAACAACAAAAATAATAGAACAGGTAAATAGAAATCATAACACTAGCTTTATGTAGATCCCATGTACAGGGTAGGTATATACAAGTATCTACATAGCACCCCCCAGAACTAGAAAGCATGGAAAGAAAATAAGTTTGGTAGGTGAATAGATGTAATGGAGCCTGCAAGAGAGACTCCGTTGGTACTTGTCAATTATATAAGCTCTATATAATTGTAAGGTATTAGTTCAGAAACAAAATATATTCAACAATCACTTTATTCATCACTTTATAAGTTTGATTGATATTCAGACACACACCTCCCCAAACACACAGCACAACTAACTATGGGCAAAGTCATTCACAAATTTCCTTCCATTTATACCAGCCATTATTTGCAACATTTTTACACCCTGAGCCTCCATTGGGAAGTGAATGAAAAGATATTTGATTGTATTTCCATCTTTTATACTGTACTTAGGGGCGCCATATGCAAGACACCTGAGAAAGGCATAGCCACGGCACACCCCACATGGGCATTGCAAGCCATTTACATTAAAATTTCCTCTACCAATAGCTGCAGGCACATAAAAGGTTTATTACTATTCAATTGCCTTTACTTTCAGTCTACATATACCTACTGCTAAGCATCTGGCCTTGTGTTGGAAAGAATGAAAGCGCACTCATGCCTTCTCTGCAATGCCAGTATTTTGACTCTTTTTGGTTAATTAAAACTTTGACTCTCTCTGGTCTCCTTTCCTAGGAAGTATCAGAAGCCAGACAGAGTCACCTGAACATTACCGAAACTCAAAGAAGTCATGGGAAAGACCTTCTTTGCTTTCATCAATCAAACAAAAGCTGGACCTTTTGTTTTTTTCTTGATGCTAAGAGATAATCACTATTCAAAGGAAAGTCTATGAAGTTTTTCCTGGGTGTGTGGCACCTCACATCATCCTTTCTCCTCCCACTCCAAACCTCTGCATGCATCATCAACCCCACTACTGGAGCATTAACTGTCAGTCAATTGTCTGATACCCAGCCATCACTAGCCTCATCATTGTCTTCGGGGATCCGAAGCTGAGTAGATAACCACATGTGTTAAATAACAAAAAGAAAAATACAGTAATAAGTAGTGTCACCTATTTAGACTATTGGAGAACTGCCTGGACTGAGATTGCACTGGGTGATAGGATGGGCTGTCACTTAGCAGCTTTGATCACACCCTTTGTGTGATCTCTTTGAGTTTGTGCTATAAGATGCAGAGTGTGTGTGTGCTGCTTCAGAGGGTGGACATGACATTTAATCAAACTGGGGTTTGAAGCTCTGATGTGCCATTTATCAGCTCTATGACCTTGCATGACTTATATAGCTATCCTGTATCTCTAATCCTCCATCTACCAAAAAGAAGCCCCTTTACGCAGGATAATGAGGATGAAGTGTGTTGTTCCCAAAGCACTCAGCAGAAGACCTCACCCTAAGTTTGTGTTCCATCACACACAACAGTCATTTGAACCTCCCCAAAGCTTCTGGTTATCTCCCATAATTACATAATCAATAGTCAAATGAATGGTGCCGATGATCAATACTTCAGAAGTGAGGAACAAAAGTGATTTCTTGGCTTTGAAGAATTGTATGGGTTAGAGCTTAGAATCGGATTGAATTTTGGGGGAATGAAGAGAACATAAGATGCAGGAATATGGCCTAATCAAGGGACAACAGAACATGATTGTGAATAGAAGAGTATATGAATAGTGGGTAGAGCAACTTGTGGACCAAAAGGTCCACATGATATAGAAGGAAGAGGAGAGGAATGGGAAGCAGAAGATAGAATGAAGAAAGAATATTGGGCAATGTTGTGCTAACCTCTCCAAAATAATGGTGTTGGATCAACCCATCGCAGCAATGTAAGTTTGCAAGTTTTTGAGTGGTGAAAAGATATGATTAAAAAAACATTTTGGGAATGAGGGGCAAAAGAAATACCTATCTTGAACATTCTTTTCCTTTCTTTTTTTTTTCTGTAACACACTATAAAAGCTCTATGTGGTTCAGGAGACATGGCAATGATTTGTAAAATACTAACTTTTCCTAGTTCTTGCTCATAACTTAATAAGTCATCAAATATTAACATCTGTCTAGCTGATTAAACATTAAATTTAATGTTTGTGTAGCTATTTAAAGTTACTTCATTCTGAGTATCCATTATTATGGTCATCCAAATGTGCCAATGTTCACACATACAAGTACACTAACCCTGCACCTTTGGAATTAGTATGTTCTAACATGCGAGTCAATAATTTTCCATTCATTTTTTATTCTTTTATTGATAGTGGTGTATGTTTAAAGAACTGGTTAAGAAGGATCTAACTTGGAGTCAGCTAACTCCACTCACTCTTTTCTCAAAAGAAATATAAACCAAGACATGAAAAACTATTAGTATACCAGTCATGCAGCCAAAAGTTGGCAATCTTGAAAAGAGAAGGCAGACCAAGTTCTCACCCTGCCGAAGGCATGCCTTACTGCACCCATCACCCAAATCACTACTTTGCCAATGGCCTAGCTTCACCATTCAAAATTGGCTTTCTGCAGAGACACCAATCTGGCCAGAAGTCCAGGCATGCCAGTATTTAGGCTGATATTACCAGGACTTTTTAGGAGTGAGTACTAGCACCCTCTTTCTTGTACTTCCAGAAGTCCTGACAGCTGAACACAAGTCCACACAAGCTGCAGTATTAGCAAAGATGCTTGGAATTCCCAAACTGTACAACATAAGCAGCTGCAAGACAAGTTCAGTTTTTTTTAATATTAACATCCCTGTAGGTAAGCAACAATTTAGACACCAATGTCAGTGTGTATCTGAGCCTCCTAATGTTCAGAAACAAAAGAAGTAACAGAATAATCACCTAGCAGCAGTAGCTTAGTACACCTACTGACAATGACTTAATGACCTAATCTGTGAGATAGAGTAATTTTCACAAATATTCTTGTTCACTGTACTCTTTTATTCTCCATTTTTCTTCTTTCTTTTTAATAATTTCACTTATCTGGAAACAAATGTACTATAATCAACTATAACACATAGTCTTTTGATAAATTAATTTATTTTTTTTTGTTTTGGTTTTTGGGTCATACCTGGCAGCGCTCAGGGGTTACTCCTGGCTCCATTCTCAGAAATTGCTCCTGGCAGGCACGGGGGACCATATGGGGCACCGGGATTCGAACCGATGACCTTTTGCATGAAAGGCAAATGCCTTACCTCCATGCTATCTCCCGGGCCCCTATGTTTTCTTTTTTAAAGAAGGATCTAGATTGGATTGTCCAGCAGGAGTCTTTTATTTGTTTTGTTATTTTGGTTTTTGGGCCACACCTGGTGATGCTCAGAGGTTACTCCTGGCTATGTGCTCAGAAATCGCTGCTGGCTTGGGGGTACCATATAGGACACCAGGGGATCAAACTGCGGTCCATTCTAGGTTAGCACTTGCAAGTCAAATGCCCTACCACTTGCACCATTGCTCTGGCCCCAGCAGGAGTCTTTCTGCTCTTCAGAGGAATAGGCCATGCACACTGCAGACAGTTCAGAAAGAGACATAAGTCAGTGTCTTGGGTTAGTCCCTTACACTTACTCATGAGCCACAGATATGCTCTGTATAGGGCGAGAGTTTCAGTGTTGAGCTAAATTAATGCTGTGTTAAGTCTATGTGGCTAATGTATAAATTTGATATGAAAAGGATGGTTAAAAGTAGATGGATGAATGAACACAGATGAAGCTAGGAATTTTAATTTCTTTGTCTTTAGTTAATAATACTACAGAAGTTCAGGGGTATAGCTATACTGCCTTTTTGTGTGTGTGTGTGGTTTTTGGGTCACACCCGGCGGTGCTCAGGGGTTACTCCTAGCTTCATGCTCAGAAATTGCTCCTGGCAGGCATGGGGAACCATATGGGGCACCGGGATTCGAACTGATGACCTTTTGCATGAAAGGCAAACGCCTTACCTCCATGCTATCTCCGGGGCCCCTATACTGCCTATTTAAGTCCCTTTGCTCCTTTCTTCTACCCCGTATCCCCTTTCCCTCCTGTAACATCACAGTTTTCACCAAAGCTGGTAGTTATTTTTTTTTCAGTTTATTTGCTTGATTCAGTCTACATATGAATATAACCATCCAGTAATTTATCTTTTATTCCTTACTTATTTCACTTAGCATAATCGCCTCAAGACTTATCCATTTTGTTTCCCAAGACAATTTCATCTTTTTAAAGGGGAGAGAGAGGAAAAAAGAGAGGAAAAGAGAGAATCTGTAAATTACAGCTGCTTTATCCAGTCATCTGTCAATGGATATATAGTTTGATTCATGCCCTGACTATTGTGAATAATACTATGAACACAGGGATTAAAAATATCCTTTGAATTAGTGTTTTCATGTACAAATGGCCCAAAGCAGTTCTACTGGCTCATTTGGAATGTCCATTTTCCAAGGAATCTTTGTACCATTTTTCACAAAATGTATACCAATTTACATTCCCTTCAATAATCAACCAGAACTCCTTTCTCTTCTTACAAACAATTTGTTGTTTCCAATGTTCTTTACATAGGCCAATATCTTGCCTGTGAGTTGATATCTTTGTAGTCTTAATTTGCATTTCCCCAATAATATATGAAGTTAAGAAAAAAGAAAAAGAAAGAGGATTATTTTTACCTTGTACTCAGAACTGATTCATTCAACAAGCAAAACAAGCATAACAAGCACAATTGCTCTGGTTGTGATTGAAGACATGAGACTAAACAAAATAAAATGCTTTTTCTGTACTAAAAAGAAAAAACTAGGGACCCAAGCAATAGCACAGTAGGGGGGCATTTGTCTTGTACAAGGTTTGATTCCCAGCATCCCATATAGTACCCTGAGCCTACCAGAAGTGATTTCTGAGTAACCCCTGAGCACTGCTGGGTATAGCCCCAAAACAAACAAAAAACATACAATAACTTTGGTATTGGTATTAGTAATGGTTTCCTGAGCACTTCCAGTAAAGATTTCTGAGCACTGAACACAGAGCCAGGAATAAGCCCTGGGCACCTTCAGGTGTGCTTATTCTGGCCCCTCACCTCACAAAAAGATAAACATTAAATTAGAAGTTAGACCTGTACATTGAATCATTTTATTTGTTTGGGGCCATACCTAAAGGTTCTATGAGCTACCCCTATGCCAGGATATGTGTACCACTCCCAGTGGTACTCAAGGGACCATGTGATGCCATCATCCAACCCAGGTCTGCAGCATACAAACCTGTGTTCCAATCCGTTGCACCATTATCCAGTGCCCAGCACATTGAATTTTTATTCCACAACTTACCAGCTCTGAAAATTTGACCTCATTATTGAGTCTCAATTTTCCCATATATAATGTGAGGATAGTAAAACTGACTTTCCTTGACTGTTGAGAGGACTTGTAAGGTATATTTTAACAACTGCTACATAATTTATAATCATGCGATTTATCCCATAAATATTTGTGGCTAACCAAAATCCAAGATTATTGAGGGGACCCAAACAATTGCTTTTATTCCCTGCTTCGCTCTGGTGGTAGGTAGAGACTTGATGAAGGACAGCAGAGAAGGGCTGAATGTGATTGGCATTGTCATCGATTACTTTCTTCCTCTGAAAGCTACTCAAGACAATCACAGAAGCAATAGCTCTCGTAGACTTGTTAAGTGAAAGGAGATGCTACCAACCAACTAAAATGAGAGAGCCAGCTACCTGTCTGAATCCTTGTGCCTAATGGAAACTCAGAATTATGGGTTGTTTGTTTTTTACATAAAATCAGGCTACCACATTTCTGTCCCTTTTACTAGTCTGATCTGGGGTTGAGTCAAGTGAATAACATCTATTGGTCACTCATTGTGTGCTTGACTAGGAACTATTCCCTTGAGTAAGCAACGGTCCTTGTCTTTCCAGATCATGTAAGTCATATTTAAATACAAACTGTTGCAGGACTGTGTGAAGACTTCCAAAGAAGCTTGAATAAATGGTCCCAGTGGAAAGAGGTAAGGCTGGACAACTTTGCCATGAGAAATAGGACCACATCTGTAGAAGAAGTGAGGGTTGAAATGCTCTTAGGCAGAAAGAGGACACCGCCAGCTGGTGAAGAAACTGCTTCCTCCGGACGGAGAAAACAGTATAGGAAAAGACAAAGAAGCACACAGCTTGTAGAATAGAGATTATAAACAAGTTGGAATAGAGATTGTAAGAGAAGTGACTCCAGATGAGGCTGGATTAAATCCTAGTGAGACTTAAAAGTTATGCTGAAGATCTGTACTTTTATTTTGTGAATCCTATTCCCATCATCTCTCACAGTGCCTCAACGTAAATCTCCCATAAACACTTGCTAGATAATTTAAACTGTGTCTATTGACACTAACTGAAATGACTTACATGGAGCCGATAACTCCAAATCACCACTTAGTAGATTTTGAAGGAAGAAAAAGTGCTTAGCAAAATAAAAATGCCATTAATTAAAAACACACAAGCAAAAAAGCGAAGAGAAAAACAGGTGGAGAGGAGAAGGTGAGGGCAAGGGTTCAGAAGAAACCGGCAAGAATAACACAAGAACAATTGCCAGACCCAGGTGTGAAGTCTTGCCTTGCCGTTCACCATCTGTGAAAATTTTGCCATTTAAGATAACTGCTTATATAAGTTCAGTAAATGAAAGTGAGAGAAAACTACACTATTGTATAAAGCTCATACAAGATTTCTATGAAGACTCTCTGAAGCTGACTGACATCCTGTATATTTTAGGTAAACCCGAGATCATTCAAGAGAAGCTTAGAATCTCTGGGTGGAGGACAGCGGGCTGGAGAATGGCACAAGGAGAAGAAACATGGGTCCCTGACAGCCCAGGATGACTGATTCTGGTTTCCAAGAGCAGTAAGAGCCTCGCTAACACCCGCAAATGATTGCCATTTCCCTTGTCAGGCAGTGACAGGAGTTAGTTGACCTGAAAATTCACTAATAGTTCCATTAGAGAGGCCTTGGGAGTAGCCATCTTTTTACTCATCCTGGTCAATTAACAATGAATTAATGCCAGACGTATTTTCAATTGAGCGGAATGCTGATTTCCCCCCATTTTGCTAAAAATATCCCTTTCGACAGAGACAGCTGGCCAGGAAATAGTCCGCTACGCTTCCCAAGGCTGTTCTGGAGCATTTTCTGAACCCAAGTCACCTCTAGGTATTGATCACAGCCCCGAATTCGAGAGAGGACAGCAAGATTCAATAGCAGCTTTTCCACACAGGAGCAAGTTGTGCATTTTTAGATAAATAACTGAATGAAAGTCTCTGAAGCTTCAAAAGGGGAGAGCTACAGGGTAAGGTTCCTTTTGGGGACCAAACATCTGGAGAACATTTCAAAATAGTATCAGGATCCCTGGTGGAGGGGCCAGACTCAAGTTGGAATGTGCCCCTCTTGTGAACTGAGAACAAGTAGTTGGGGGTACTGATTAAGCCTATATTTTAGCCCACCAGTTCTCAACTAGGGAGGGAGTGAGACAGCAAAACTTGTCATTATCCACAAATGTTTTTGGTCATCACCCCTGGAAGAGATGCTACAGGCATTTCGAAGTAGAATTAAGGGATCTGCTAAGCAGCTACAATATATAAAATAGTTCCCCACTCCCCCTACTCAATGAAGAACTACCCAGCCCTGATGCCATGGAACTAAACAATCTTATTCTAATAAATTAGATAGTTGGGTGGAGTCATGGCTTTTTTGTTATTCTGTTTGCTTCTATGTAAAATAGGAACAACGATAAAGTCAGTTTCTTTCATCATCTTGCAAGGTTGCTTACCACTTAGTAAACCATCAAAACAACCTTGAAATTTTACATACTCAGAATCAAACCACTTTTACTGCCCCCCTGTGCTTACTTATTGGAGACCTAGGTAGCTTCCAGAAGCAAACCAAAACAGAAACCTGGAAATTCCTGTAGGTAAACATATCAAAACCTACAAGAAAAGACAACAAATTTCCAACTGTCCCTTAAATTCAAGGCCACTGAGGTAGTATTAGAGTTAAGGAATTCATTTTGCATGCAGTCAACTACTGTTTGATCCCCAGCATCCTATATGGTCCTCTGAATACTACCAAGAGTGATCCCTGAACATAGATCCATAAGTAAGCCCTGAGTACACAAGTGTGGCCCCAAGACAAAAACAAAAAACAAATAAGGGGAGATGACAGCTATGGAAAATGATTTGGATGAACTAGAGGAGGGGAGAAGGTCAAAAGAGAAAGGATTATATTGAATAGGGATTCAATATCTTCCTCTTTATCATGCATCCCCTATCTACTAAGAATTTTGCTGCTCCAAAATGAAATTTGAAAAAAATCTTTTTTTTTCTCTAAAGAAGAAATGCAAACCCAATGAGAGCTGGAAAAGTAGCTCAACATTACTAGTAACAAGGTAAATCCAAAATGCAATGATATATCTATCACTTTATACTCATTAGCATGGCAATTACCAAACCAAATAAACCAGAAAATATGTTCAGGTGAGAATACCAGAAATTAGAGAAATTAAAATTCTTGTGTGCTTGTGGGAATGTTAAATGTGGAATGTAAACTGTGGAGACCAGTATTGTGATTCCTTCAAACAATAAATGTAGGCTTTCCCATCTCATACCATATTTCCACTTCTGGATGGACACACACACATGCACACGCACGCAAATACACATGATAATAGTATTTCCTATAATTACTAAAAAAAAAAGTAGAAGCAACCTAGATATCCATTGAGGAATGGATTAAACCAAATGTGGTAAATACACACAAAGACTTAAAAGGGAAGAAAATTCAGATGAATGTTGTAATATAAAAGAAAAAGGAAGACATTAAGTCTAGTATCTTAGTTTGGCTTTTGAAATAAATCAAACACAAAGGATCTAGATTGTCTGACTTCACTTACAGGAGGTAACTAGAATAGCCAATTCCCAGTGACAGAAAGTTAAAGGAGCTTCACCATTGGGGGTTGAGAGAAGGAGAAAGGGCACTTAGCATTTCCAGGAAGAAGAAGCAAAGGCTCTGGAGGCAGGTGGAGTGAGGTTTGCATAACAACACACATAAACACAAAGTCATGATGTTTATTTGAGTAATGGCTTAAAGAGTCCAAGAATGATGTGCCCACTGGGGCTTGATCCTGGCATCCTTAATGATATCCTGAGCACCACCTGGAATGATCCCTGAGCATCACCAGGCATACTCTCTGCCAAAAGAGACAGAGAGAGAGAGACAGAGAGAGAGAGAGAGAGAGAGAGAGAGAGAGAGAGAGACAGACAGACAGACAGACAGACAGAGACAGAGAGCGTTAAGGAATGAATATGTATATTGCTCCATGATTTTCAGAGCAAAAAACAATCTTTTTTTTTCTTTTGTATTTAATCTGACTGCATAAACTATAATAGTTAAAGGAAGAAATGACCTATTAAAACCTCAATTAACATATTTCTAAAAAGAGAGAAAAACTGTTAATTTACAAAAGTGTTATACATCCCAAATCTATCCAATAACATTTTCCTTTTTCTTATCTTTAGAAAAACAGAATCATCTCTGAATACAGTATCCTGTTGTCAGTGAAGGAGAGAAAAATTAGTGTTACCAGGGAAGGCCAGTTCATTCCAAATATTCAGTTCACATTTAGATTCCTGGACA
>PVKC010038578.1:0-12734 GCA_004027635.1 Crocidura indochinensis
GCTCTTCCGATCTGGTTTTTGGGTCACACCCGGCAGTGCTCAGGGGTTATTCCTGGCTCTATGCTCAGAAATTGCTCCTGGCAGGCACGGGGGACCATATGGGGCACCGGGATTTGAACCGATGACCTTTTGCATGAAAGGCAAACGCCTTACCTCCATGCTATCTCCCGGGCCCCTAAAGTTGTTTTCTTAAGTTTAATTTTCTTCTGCATATTTAATCTTCTTTTTGTTTGGTTGGTTTGGGGCCACACCTGGATGTTCTCAGGTTTATTTCTGGTTCTGTTCTCAGGGATGACTTTTGGAGTATTTGGGGGATCTTATTGGTTGTTGGGTACTAAACCAGGGTCAATCACATGCAAACATGTGTTTTAACATCTGTACTATCTTTCTTGCGGGGTAACCTTTATAACTAAAGCCATAGTTATGACTCTAACAACAGCCTGAAATTTATAAAAAATAAATAAATAAATAAAAGGTGGGGGGGGTCTCCATAAGCTCATCCCTGCCCTGTTCCCTATTATTGCTTGCTACCACGTTCTGAGTCAGTTGGCAGGAGACCTGCCTGTCTGCTTTTAGGTCAGTCTCCTCTTCCATATGTCCTTGACACATTCGCAAGTATAATGGACAAATCTATATCTAATGCAAGCATCTGGTGTTCAAAGGAAATGACTTGGCATACCATCTCCCGCTGGAACCCTATATATTGACACGCAAAACGCTATTAAATGGACTTTGCTGCCTGACAGCGTTTTCCCCAACTGTGTAAGTGTGTGTTCTTGCCAGTTGCTTCTCCTATTCTGTCAGTCTGCCCTAGACCCCAGATAGAGGTGACAGGACAACAGCCCCCTCTAGGGAAAGCTCTCCTCTGCTACCTTTTGTGAGCCATTGGAACCTTTGAGCAGGAAAACAGAACCTAGAATTTTTGTCTAAGTAAGTCACCGCACTTGCTCAGAGGACAACAGGACAACGGGGCTAAGGGGCCAGCGAGGGAAGGAGCTGAACCCTGCTGTGCTGAACCAACAAGTCATGGGTCCAATATCTCTAGCTATTATTCTAAGATCTTTTACATTGTTATACCACCCAAATGTATATTAAACAAAAGAATACCATCTCATGAATTGTTTTCACAAGCCAAACTTCACACATATAAACAAGGCTAAAAATCCATCCCTTCCGTTAGAGGCCTCTATACCTATTCTGAAATAGAATATAATTATAAATTGAAAACTGAATTCTTTAAAAAAAATAATTGTTGGGGCCAGAGAGATAGCATGGAGGTAAGGAGTTTGCCTTTCATGCAGAAGATCATTGGTTCGAATCCCAGCGTCCCATATGGTCCCCTGAGCATGCCAGGAGTGATTTCTGAGAGTGGAGCCAGGAGTAACCCCTGAGCACTGCCGGGTGTGATCCAAAAACCAAAAAAAAAATAAATAAATAAATAATTGTCATACCAACAATTTAATGCTATTTCATTTCCTCCCAAGTGTATATATTCATCTGGAAACACTTTATTAATCTCTGCAAAAAATAAAGATGTGACGTAACTTGAATTCCAAAGAGTGTTCTCGGGTCGAAGCAGTGAAGATGGCCACTCTTGATTATAGCATGGAGTCAGGAGGGGGTTCTGATCTGCAAGAAAAGATAAAGATCGAAGCTGAGCAAAAATACAGCAGCTGGCCAAGGTTTAATCCCCAGCAACCCATATGTTCACCTGAGCCTACAAAGAGTGATCTCAGGATCAAGAGTAATCCATTAGTGTGTGATCCCAAAATAAATTTTTTACAAAGGAAACCATAAAAACTGCAACATATGATCTTCAAATGTTTACTTCAAACATATGATCCACAAATGTAATTATATCAGTTTATTTGAATAAAATGTTATTTTTTACCATTTCATTAAAAAGATTGGCTTTGTTTACTAAGAATGACTAACATAATTTATTCCAAATTAGATGGGGCAAATTATTTCCTGAATCCTCTCTATATACCTCACCATTTCTATTTCCACAAGTCTCTGAAAGGATCTGAGTCAATCCCAAACATTAATTCCTCACAACAGCTACTCTAGCTGTACTTCAAATAAGATCTAACAAAATCCAAATTCTCAAGTGAAAAGACAAATATCTGATAATCTTTTTCATCTGCTAGTATAAAGAAACAAATAAAGGGGTTAAACAATCCCTAGTGCAAAAGAAAAAATAATGGGACATGATTAACAGAACAGGGATCTGAGGTAGCTATGGAGATGGGTGAGCCAAGGGGCAACAATGGACAGATTTTGACATTAGTGGCATTACTGGTATAGTAGCACTATAATTATAAAACAACAATCTCAATATTATTGTAAAATGTGATCATTCAATAACAAAGAATTCAGAGTCCAAATTCTGTTCCCTAATCTCCCTTTGTACAATCTCTTTATTCTCATATCCTAATATGAGTCTGTAACTCTTCCTTCATTTCCCTGAGTCAGTATGAAAAGTCTCTGATTTTTATTTCCAGCTATGTGAATTGTACCTGTGCCTGCTCATCATTATAGTCTGGGATTTCAATTTCTTCTCATTGCCAACCTGACACTATTGTCCAGGCTTTTCTGCAGCATGGACCAAATCATGTCAATCTTCTTTTTAGTAATGTTTAATGGTTTTATTAGATCATGGTGAACTCATTCCATATATTCTTTGTCTTAAATGCATTCAGACTCTCTACTTTCAAGTGATTTCCACTTATACCTTAATAATAATGCTGTGTACATGAGATGTAGTATTTAATCCTCAAAAACAATATAAGATGGTACTACTATGAACTATCACCAAAACAGAGTTGGAGAAATGAGTATGAGATTCTTTAATCTGCTCGTGTCATTTATTCTATAAGTGGCAGAATAAATACTCAAGCATATGTCAACTTAATTGATACCAATTCTTTTTTTTTTTGGTTTTTGGGTCACACTCGGCAGCGCTCAGGGGTTACTCCTGGCTCCATGTTCAGAAATTGCTCCTGGCAGGCACGGGGGACCATATGGGGCACCGGGATTCAAACCGATGACATTTTGCATGAAAGGTAAATGCCTTACCTCCATGCTATCTCCCGGGCCCCGATACCAATTCTTAACACATACTATTTGCTGCCGTATATTTCAAATAAAAGATTTTGCCATAATGTAAATATATTTATTCTCTATTGAAGTCATTATCATCATTGCCAGATCATAAAAGCATATTCTTTTGAGGATATGACAATCAAACTGGGGTTGGCCACATGCAGAAAAAGCACCTTGCCCACTGTCCTATGTCTTTGACTCAAGTATATTCTTGTTTTAAAATCATAGCTTTATTTAAGCACCTTGATTACAGACATGATTGTAGTTGGGCATCAGTCAAATAAAGAACACCCCCCTCATCAGTGCAACATTCCCACTACCAATGCCCACCATTTCCATCCTCACGCCCAGCCTGTATTCAGATAGGTTTTCTACTTCTCTCACTCATTGACATTGTTATGATAGTTGTCAGAGTAGTTATTTCTCTAACTGCATTCACCACTCTTTGTGGTAAGCTTCATATCGTGAGCTGGTCCTTCCATCCTCATCTCTGCTGTCTCTGGGCATTATTACAATAATGTCTTTTATTTTTCTTTGTTTTTATTTTTTTGTTTGTTTTGGGGGGTGGTTTTTTTTTTTTTTTGTTTTTGTTTTTTGTTTTTTTGGTTTTTGGGCCACACCCGGTAACGCTCAGGGGTTACTCCTGGCTATGCGCTCAGAAGTCACTCCTGGCTTGGGGGACCATATGGGACACCGGGGGATTGAACCATGGTCCATCCTAGGCTAGCGCAGGCAAGGTAGGCATCTTGCCTCTAGCGCCACCGCCTGGCCCCTTCTTTTATTTTTCTTAAAACACATAGATGCATGATACTATTCTTTGTCTATCTCTATCCCTCTGATTTCTTTCACTCAGCATAATAGTTTTCATGTCCATCCATGTATAGGAAAATTCATGACTTCATCTCTTGATTACTGTATAATATTCCATTGTGTATATGCACCATAGTTTCTTTAGCCATTCATCTGTTGAGGGGCATCTTGGATGTTTCCAGAGTCTGGCTATTGTAAAGAGCACTGCAATAAATATAGGTGTGAGGAAGGCGTTTTCGCAGTTGTGTGTGTGTGTGTGTGTGTGTGTTCCTAGGGTATATTCCTAGGAGTGGTATAGCTGGATCATATGGGAGCTCATTTCCAGTGTTTTGAGGAATCCCCATATTCTTTTCTACAAAGAATGAACTAGACGGAATTCCCATTGGCAGTGAATGAGAGTTTCTTTCGCTCCACATCCCCACCAGCACTGATTGTTCTTGTTCTTTGTGATGTGTGCCAGTCTCTATGGCATGAGATGGCACCTCATTGTTGTTTGGATTTGCATCTCCCAGATGATTAGTGATGTGGAGCATTTATTTCATGTGCCTTTGGGCCATTTGTTTTTTTTCTTTGAAAAAGTGTCTGTTCATTTCTTTTTCCCATTTTTGATGGGGTTAGATTTTTTTTTTCTTGTTGAGTTCTGTCAGTGTATTGTATATTTTGGATCTTAGCCCCTTATCTGTTGGGTTTTGGGTGAATAGTTTCTCCCATTCTGTGGGTCAAGTATATCCTTAAACTCATTATCAAGTTTCATTCTGTAATCATATTCCTGTTTCCTTTTATCTCTTGATTTTATTCTTTCAGAAGTAATTAGGCACAGTGTCTTGCTCACAAAAGATACATATAGTTATTAAATAACTTTGAGTAGTTACTAAATTTCATCAGTGGTGCTTAATTAATCACAATTAAGGATAAAAACATAGTCCATTCATAGAAAATTAGATATGCAGAAGTTTAGTGTATTCTTTGCTGTAATTATAAAACACATTCCTTACCTTTCTCTGAAGATCGTGCATGGAGAGGGGTGTCAAATTCTGGTATGACCCGAATCCCTCGTAACCGTGCATATTCAATCACCTTACGAACATCAAGTGGAGTATACACATGAAATGGGGAATAGCTTCCCTATAAAAAACACATGATAAGGTAAACATGTGACAAGTGTTTGTGTCAAGACAATGTAAATACTACTTGCATTCAATAGCTGAAAACTAACATTTCTGTTATCATGTGTGAAATAGTCCCTTGTTGATGTTTGATTATTCACTTAATGTTCTCAGCACATCTCAGATACCTCCCAGATATGCTGAGAGATCTTTGACTCCAACCAGCAAATCTTGTTTCAGGGATACTTTCAGTCACATTGCTTCAATCTCATGCAACCGTGCAACCTCAAAGTAAAATGTTCAGCTCCAAAATGCAATTACTTAAACATCCTAGGCATTTGTCAGTTACAGAACCAAATTAAAAAATAATATAAGGTGCAGCTGTTATCTTTCAAAGTCACTTGAATTAATATAAGTTTTAAGAATCTCCCAGGGACTCTTTGAATGATATGATTTTCTTGAAGATTATCCTTAGCCCCTTGACAGTTCACTTGAAAATTTAGAACTCAATATTGGTTTTAATTAAAAAATAAAGGTGTATTGATGCTGATTTTGTTTTTGTTTTGTTTTAGGATCACACCCAGCAGCACTCAGGAGTTACTCCTGGCTCTGCGTTCAGAAGTTGTTTCTGGCAGGCTCGGGGGACCATATAGCATGCCAGAAATTGAACTGGGGTCTGTCTGGGGTTGGTCTCATGCAAGGTAAGTACCTTGCCACTGTGCTATTGCTTCGGCCCATATTGATGATGTTAATATAGTTCATTTCTCAAGGAAGAGACTATAAATGCTATGTCCACAAAATAATTTTGGATACAGCTCCAATGTCAAATTTTTGTCTAATCAAGACTGTCTATGTACCTCTTTAAATAAATTTAGAGGACAGATAACATGGTAAACAGCACTATAGATATGTGATCAGCAAACCCAGCTTGAAAATTGTTGTTTCAGAGTAAAGAGAAAATTTACAGAATTAAAAACAATTCATTTTAAAACTATTATGCTTGAACTGAATCATAATTACTGAAATCTTATATTAATATTAAATGCTTCAGGTCTCTAGTGTTAAAAATTTTATGTGTGTAATCTCTAGTTATAATTTACATTTATAATAACATAACAAACATAAAATCCGAAAAGTTATGGGAATCTCATGCAAAATTAGGTGTATTGAAAGTTTAAATATCTCATTGAAGACATTTCTATTTATAGAAAGAAATATTTAGGTTACTGCCTTCAAATGAAACTCCAAAACTTGACTTCAAAACATGTATTTCAACATTATTATTACTCACCTTATTGCTTAACTCTGGAAAGGTGGTACTTTGGTATGGGAAAGACTGGTCATCAACTATGTGCCAGTGGAGAACATTGAACTTGTTAAAAGCCATGGCATCCTGCAAGCCAACATGTTAACACAGTGATTAGGTTCACAATCCAGTTATATGTCTACATTCAGGATTGTTTACAATGTTTCATTTAAAATTTAGAATTTCCAATTCAGCAAACAGAGATATAGAAGTATAATTCCTTTGTCTTCGATTCTTTACCTGGCCTGTCACACTCAAAACACTAGGGAATTGTGGAGTCTTATCCACAATTATAGAACCCTAAAATTATAGAACCTTGTGAAATCACCTTTTAATTTTTTCTTTTCTCCTCTCACCTTTTCTGAGTTAATCAGCATAAGTACCCTTAGTTACATCAACCCTGCCCCTCAGGTGATTTATGTTAAATTTTGGTTGATAAAAACAGCTCAGAGGAGAACAGAGCTAGAACTGTGGTAGAACAGAAGAGCATGTACAGCAGCAAGAACAGCAAGAGAGAAGAGTGAGAGTAACAACAAGCTAGAGATCAGCAAGTTAGGAGATGAGAGCTAGCTCCTGCTCAACCCCTGGGTCCTTTTGCATCTTCTCTCATGACTCCTTCTATTTCTTTCTTGTGCTACACCCTTTGCTCCTGACCTGTCCATACCAAGGTCTGCATAAACAAGAACACAGTAATTATGAATACAGTGAACTGTAGGTGGCTAGAGCAGGCTGCAGGTGGCAGCCATCATCCCAGGAAGCCAGCAAACTAAAGGGTCTCCACAGGAGGGGAAACTAAGAAAAACAAGTTAAAAATTTAAAACTTCTAATTATCAGAAATACTAGAAATGAATGCACAATGCAATAAGTTAGGACTGCTATATGATACATGGGAAAGTTATTAAAAGAGTGAATTCTAAGAGTTCTCATAAAATTTTGTTCTTTCTTTTATTGCTTCTCTATGTGATAATGGTGCTAAATGAAGTGTGATAAGCATTTCAATGTATGCAGAGCATACCATTATCCTTTTTTGTTCTGTTTCTTCTTGTTTTTTTTTTTTTTTTGTCACATCCGGCAGTGCTCAGTGCTCAGTATTCCTGGCTCCATGCTGAGAAATTGCTCCTGGCAGTCTTGGGGACCATATTGGATACTGGGATTCGAACCACTGTCTTTCTGTATGCAAGGCAAATGCCCTACCTCCATTATATCTCTCTGGCCCCTATCCTTAATTAAAGTGATGCCTGCCAATTATATTGCAAATAAAATAACTGGAAATTTTCTTTTCCAGTTTAAAATTTAGTTTAAAATAAAGATGATGTATTTTTAAGTTTATATAAAACATATTTATTCTAAACACTGAACTACACCATGCTTCTTTAAGTAGGAAAAAGGCTATGCATTTTAAATATTTAGAGGTCTGCTGAGAATTGAAAAATAATTCTGGGGATATACTTCTTTTTGTTTGTTTATTTGTTTTTGGGTCATACCCAGCAGCACTCAGGGGTTACTCCTGGCTCTATGCTCAGAAATCGCTCCTGGCAGGCTCAGGGGACCATATAGGATGCCAGGATTCGAACCACCAATCTTTTGCATTCAAGGCAAACGTCTTACCTTCATGCTATCTCTCCAGCCCCTGGGGATATACTTCTAATATTACTATTGTGTTTAGAAATGGAACATAATTCATTAATGAAGTCTATAATTCCAACAATTCTGGAAACTAATCGTCAACTCTTTGGGTGTGTGTGTGTGTGTGTGTGTGTGTGTGTGTGTGTGGTTTTTGGGTCACACCCGACAGTGCTCAGGGGTTCCTCCTGGCTCCATGCTCAGAAATTGCTCCTGGCAGGCACGGGGGACCATATGGGGCACCGGGATTCGAACCGATGACCTTTTGCATGAAAGGCAAACGCCTTACCTCCATGCTATCTCCCGGGCCCCGTCAACTCTTTTTTTTTTTTTAATCATCAACTCTTTGTTATAAATAAAATAAATTTGATACAAACTAAATAAATTTTAATTAAAACTTTTCAGTCACAGAGGCTGGAGCAATAGTAGAGTAGCTATGGCGCTTGCCTTGCACTAGGCTGACTCAGGGTAACCCTGGTTCTATTCCAGGCATCCCATATGGTCCCCAGGGAATCACCATGGGTAGTTCTTGAGAGCAGAATCAGGAGTTACATCTCTGGGTGGTACTCCCCACTACAAAAAATGTTTCAGTCATGCCTAAAATATAACTCCTTAGTTTAAATTGCCTAGATGAGGCTATAGTTCAAATCCTAGTATGGGAACATATGTTATGGACAGTGGTGTAAACATATCGATGGTAGGCATTCTACAATAGCTTTGTAAGTCAAGGACATGAATTTTAATTCTATCACAAATCATACTCTCAAAAATTTTTAATAAGAAACAAAATCCAAATGGAAGTCTAAAGGATGCAATACATACTGAGACACAATACTAGCCTCACTGAATATATGCAGAGTAAAACTATATTGACCATCTGTCTGGTCAAAATGACATGAAGCCATATCACAATGACATGAAGATATGTGCCATATATTCTGAGTTTAATCACTGGAGGGGGGGTCTCTTTATATGACTAATTTGTATTACCCTTAAAAAGAAAGCTGGAAAAGTCCAAATGTGGAAACTGTGAACAATGCACTTCTGAATAATTCTTGGGTAAATGCAGAACCCAATAAATAAATAAAAAAGTATGTGAAGACCAACAAAAATGAAAGCTAAAGAAATGAGCTATTATATTTTATGCATTACTGAAGAGTGGTATTAAGAGTAAAGTTCATAAAGTTCAAAGCTGTGGAAAGGAAACACACGAGAAAAGGTGACTAATAACCTAAACTTATGAAGGTATTTGAAGAGCAAACAAAACCAAGTCAGTGGAAAGAAGTAGAACATAAATCCCAATAAAATCAGAAATGTGTCCAGAGAGTATCTCGGTGACTTACAATTGCTTTGCAAATGAAGTTCACAAGATCTATTGTCAGGGTGATTTTGGAAGCTCAGCTGCTTTAATCTAGCAGTTCTTCTGTCTCTATTAACTGCCACCAAGTTATTTCAGTAGGATCACAGTAAGTTTGTGAGCACCACTACTAAGGGAGAGGAACAACCAACCTACTTTGAAAACTACTGAAATAAGTGTGACCATCACAGCCAGAATTGCAAAACATGAGAAACCCACATGCACTTAAGAGCTGCCCCCTGTCCCATGATCAAACCTAGAATATATGTCATAAATCACAATACAAATGTACAAACTTCACTGGACACATGGCAAGCATTACTGCACTACAATACCTCTCAGAAGGTACCACAACGACGTGCATAAGCACCACAGATAGAAGTGTGTACAATACCTAACCAATGCACAAGCAACAACAAAGAATAGCAGGGAGAGGGGAATAAGATTATAAAAACAAAACAAAACAAAATAAAAGACAGTCAGAAGTTGGAGAGAGACAACAGAAGGAAAATTTCCTGCCTTTCATTATTGAACCTCAGTTCAATCCTAGGCACCTAGATACTGTCCCCTGAGCACCACTTGAAATAATCCCTTAATAGTCAGGTATGGCCCAACCCTCCCCACAAATGTGGAAAAATAAATGAACAAGGTGAAATTATAACAGGTGCTATAGAAATACAAATAATCATAAAGAACCATTAGGAACATCTATATCTAAATAAAAAGAACAACTGGGAGAACTGCACACATATTTAGTATCATACTATCTTCCAAGAGTGGAACAGGAGGAAATATAATTTATCAGATTCAGAAGTACTAAAATTAAATGATAAAAGTTTCCTTTAGGACAAGTGCCAAGGATCTAAAGTCTTCAGCAATAAATTCTACTAAATGTTCAAGGAAAATATAATATTCATCCTGATTGAAATCTTCCTAAAAGTCTTGGGTGGGGAAGCTCCCATAAATGTTTTATGAGTACAGCATGACTCTAATCCCCAAGTAGACAAGAATAGCGCAATAAAACCCTACAGAGCAATGTCATAGATATTAAATAATGCTGGACAATTCAAAGTGAATTGACTCCAGGAACACATTCGTTCTGGGTAAGCCACATGCAAGGCAAACACCCTACCACTGCGCCATCGCTCTGACCCCCTCTTATAATTTTTAAAAGCCCCAATAAGTTGGAATTTAAGAAACATACTTCAACATAAGATAAGCCTTATTTGACAAATACCCAGAGAACATATTCAGTGCTACCTGCTAATGTGCTAGATAACCGCCACATCACCACACCACGCACAGAATTTAGTAAACACCCTCATCTTCTGAAGGCATCTCCTGGAAAATCTCCTAGAAAAAACCTCCCCAGTGCCTGCTCAAATGGCAGGATGCAAGCTCACATGCAGGATCCAGGGTTCAACCTCTGGCACTGTATGGTTACCTGAACACTATTGTGAGAAACCTCAAGTACCACAATCGGTGCAGTTCCTGAAAATTGTAATATGTGGCCCCAACTCCAAACCAAGCCAAATTAAAATGATAAATGATCAAATTCTTCCAAGAAGAACTTAATAGAAAAAAGTGTAACTGTAAAAACATTTGAGAAACCTGGCTCTCTTGAAACTATATACTTGTTTGGGAGGATATTCTTAGCTTTACTACAGGGGAAATACAAAAAGGATCAAGATGGGAAATGATGCTTCTTTTAAAAATTGTTTAACAGAATTGGGAGTTGAATGAAAATAAAGTGATACACACGCTACCCCTTCAATAAGAGTATTGCAAAACACAAATAAAAGGAGAGAGAGAGGTACAGAGTCAGAGAAAGACAGACAGAAAGAAGAAAAGTATCTGCCAAAGGGGCAGGCTAGGATGGGGATGAGATGAGGGGATGTAACTGGGGAAATTGTTGGTAGGAAATGAACACTGCTAAAGGTGAAGAGATGTATATTGGAACATCTTATGAATGAAATGCAACAATCAACAGCTTTTTAACTCTATTTCTCACAGTGATTTAATTAAAACATTCTTTAACATTCATAGGCAAAGATACCATAAACAAATGTTTACAAATTTAGGGAGCTTCATAATAATACATAAGTCTGTATATAATGAAAGTAAAGCAAATATAAATAGATTCATAAAAGATATAAAGAAAATATTTTATTAACTGCAGCTTTATGCTCACTAAAATTCAAAGAAGTACTAATGCAACAAAAAATGAACCATTAACTGAAGATTATCAATATTTGGGCAAAGATGACTCCATTGTTTTGAAGCATAGGGGACAAAATAATAGGGTCTGATCTCTTCCGCCACAGACCCAGTATCTTAAAACTCCTTCAACCCTGAGAAATTTCCATCCAGTATAACTCCCTCAAATTATGGGTGAGAAATAATGTTTTTCAAGATTGCTTAAGATTCCTTTCTGTAGCCACAGTGCAATTTACAACCAAACCTCTTCTTACTTACTATCTGCTGTTAAACACTGACATCCCCTAAACTCAAAATGGTGCAACTTTCACCCACTTAGGAGATCCTAATCTTGAATACTACCCTTGGTGCAACCCTGCTTGTGAGATCTCCCTTGAGTACTAGCATAAGCCATGATAAGTCTTGTCAGGGAAAATTTGAGAACGCTTGTCAATTCTTACAGATTGAGAACCAAGGGGCTAATGGTACATATGCTGGTATGATTCCTGTCAATGAAGTCTTGTAGATTTTGACAAATGGTTTCTGAAAATTTAAACAATCTCTCTGGGTATACAGAAGCTCCTCCATATGCCACTTTAATGAAAGTTACTGAATTTCACAAAACTAAAGGACATTACTTGTGCAGTCACTATATAATTTTAACCAACTAGTTTATATCTAGGTAGATATCCCAAACTAATTTTGCTTCCCACCTTCTTAAAAAAAGTCATTTAGTATTGCCCTATAAGTTTACATTAATTTTTGTTTGTTTTTGGACCATACCAATGGTGCTCAAGGTTTATTACTGACTCTGCACTCATGGATTATTCCTGGCAATGTTCAGGAACAATATAGGTTGCTAGAGATTGAACTCAGGAAGCACTTGCAACACAAGTACTCTACCTGTTGACCTTCACTCCAGTTCCTAAAGCTTACATTCTTTAAGTCAGGGAATAATCATTCCAGCATCCACTAAGGTACAGTAAAACACTTTGAGAAGACTGGGTAGACAAATGGTTTGATAACTTGGAATGTACAAATCTAATGGGTAATATTAAAACTCTGGGCTTCTTGGGGCTGGAGCAATAACACATTGGCAGGGCATTTGCCTTGCATGAGGTCAATCCTGGTTCAATCCTCAGCATTCTATATGGTTCCCCAAAGCTGCCAGGAGTAATTTCTGAGCACAGAGCCAAGAGTAATCACTGAGTGTCCCTGGCTGTACGTGCCC
>PVKC010038579.1:0-12727 GCA_004027635.1 Crocidura indochinensis
AATCAGAAATTGTATCAGTACATTTCAAAATTCTAATAGAAGACTGGAATACAATAGATAGAGAACATATAATTGATAAACCAATAGGAAACTATAACCCCTGAGAAATAAATTTTAGTTTCTTCATTTGAGTCTCTCATTCCAAGTTCACAACACTGTTGTATTCTGCCACTTACCTCAGTACTGGCAAAATTTTTTGTTTGTTTGTTTTGTTTTTGGGTCACACCTGGCAGTGCTCAGGGGTTACTCCTGGCTCCATGCTCAGAAATTGCTCCTGGCAGGCACGGGGGACCATATGGGGCACCGGGATTGGAACCTGATGACCTTTTGCATGAAAGGCAAATGCCTTACCTCCATGCTATCTCCCGGGCTGTACTGGCAATTTTTAAGCCCTCCTAAATTAGAATACATAAGTTCTATACAAATGCAAATTCCTATGTTGATTTGCACAAGAGCAAAGGATGTTTGTGAATGTATGTGCATATGATGCTTTAGATTGAATCCAGGGCCTCACACATATAAAATTTTTTTTCTGACAAAGCATTTTACAAATAATTTATTGTTTTTCTAAACAATTATATTTATTAATAATGTGCTTACTTAGTACATATGGTGTATAGATCTATGCCTGCATAAATATGGTAACATTCAAATTACCAATGTAACTGAACAAAAGTACAGAAGCAGTGCCCAGAAGAGAATCTTCTGGTCCATCCCATGAATCTCATCTAATTACTATCCTATCCTTAGATCCTTAAGGTTATCACTTTTTATTTGATTTGTCTATTTGGGTATATGGTTTGGGGACCACACTCAGCAAAGCTTAGAGACAATGCATGGTGACACAAATTAAATCAGGGTTGTATATAAAGCATGTGCCTTATGCTATATTTCTAGTTCCAGCACTATTCTGATTCCTAATTACATTGAGTAATCTGTTGTGTTTGCACTTGAAATAAAAGAACTATGCCATATACATGTCTTCTTTCATTTCCTTTATTTCACTTTATTGTATCTATATGGAACTTTGCCATTCTACACAATTTATAGAATGTATAAAGTCAAGAGTAACACAAATTCCTTTGTCAACTTATATCTGTTTGACATACGATCCAGTCATTTTATGTCTCACTCTCTACTATGCAAGAAAAAGTACATCCCTCTCATAGCATTTTTAAGAAAGAATATAATAAATATAAAATAATATACACAGTGCCTGAAGTATGAAACACCAAATAATCATATATTATATAACCTAACATGAAGAGTTGACAAGTTCACTTTGTTTGCTAATCGGATCACTCCTCTAGCATCCTCATTTTGGTGAAATAAGATCAATATCTTCCTCAGTGCTAAGTTTCAAAACCTTAGGACATCATTGACTCTTTAATTGTTCAGAGATATCCTATCTTTTTCAGCCCATAGGATCAATGACTGAATTTGGCTTTTCTTTTATCTACCATACTGTCCTTTCAGCTCACCTATTCTCACATTAATCAGGCAGGTTACTTGGCAACTAAATTACTGTTTTGATTCTTCATGAGGGAGATTCTTAACTCTTCTCACTGTAATTTTCCCTACATCACTTTTTCAGATTAATCTTTATTTTATTTTCACAATGATATATATAATAATTCACTTATCAAATGAATTCATTTCTAGGAGAATGGTAAGGAGGATAAGCTTTATTGGGTGATCTATATATACTGAATCTATACATATAATGTGCATTCTCATATGTTAGCAGATATATATAAAATAGAGTCAAGTGTAGGGTTGACTCCAGTGGCAAATAGGAACTTTTTATTTACTAACTGAAATATCTATTATGAAACTCAAATTTATAGCCACTAATATCTTGACAAACATCATTTTTTTTAATTTTTATGGGGAGTGCATACCCAGTGATGCTCAGGAGTTACTCCTGGCTGTAAGCTCAGAAATCACTTCTGGCTTGGGAGACCATATGGGATGCTGAGGGATCAAACCGTGGTCCATTCTAGGCTAGCATAGGCCAGGCAGACAGATCCTTAACCGCTTGCACCATCACTCTGGCCCCTTGATTCATCTTTTTTTTTTTTTTAAATATATTTGGATCACACCCAGCAGTGCTCAGGGGAACTCCTAGCTCTACACTCAGAAATTGCTCCCGGCAGGCTCAGGGGACCATATGGGATGCCGGGATTCGAAGTACCATCCTTGTGCATGCAAGGCAAATGACTTACCTCCATGCTATCTCTCCGGTCCGATTCATCTTTTTTAACATTGTTGCTAGCCTGTATAGAAAATATATTAGATGCACATCAACAAGGTGATGATGGGCATGTATTTTTCATAAAATTTTATTAAATTTGAATTAAAAAAGTATATGATTTCATTATATAAGGTTATCAGTGCATAACAGTAAGTTCTTATACTACACTGAATACATCATTAAATTCAATTTAAAAATTTTATTTAGGTTCTATTATTTACAGTGATGTTGACAATGTAGTTTCAGATATGTAATGACCCAACTCCAGTCATAACAACCACTGTCCACATTCTTTCATAAATGTTCTCAAGTAAATGATAAAATGGGAAACTATTTTACTTATTGGACAATATATTACTTCTGTCATATACTCCAGCAATAGCTGAATTATTTGCCTGGACTTAATTGAAATCTCTCTAGAATCAGGAGGATCACAATTCTTTTGTGACTTCAACCTATCTTCTTGAAAGACACATTTTAATATTTAGTTATTATAGCCTAGGTCCCTTGCTTACAGTAGTTGAAGTTAATGGTATAGATATAGGTGTGTCTTAGATATAGGATTTGTCCAGCCAAATCCAAGACTCCTCCTGAGGTGTGTCTCCATATTACTTCTGGGCTTCCACAACTTATCTCCTTCCTTCATATATTTCTTTCCTTAAGATTTCTGTTCTTTATAATTTATGATTAAGAATATGCTTACATTTGATATCTTAAATTACTTTGTTTTTCTATATACAAAAGATTAGTGTGTGCATCCAAAATGTTTCCTTGTCTTTCTGCAACTGTCTCCTCCAATATGTTATTTACCCGACACATTTTCCATTATTTTAGTAAATATTCTCTCATAATATAAATCAGGGGTGGCGAACAAGTTCGACACAAAGAGCCAAAATTTTAAACTGTGAGAGTCAGAGAGCCACACCACACAGTGACCTGCCAAAACAGACAAACACTCACACAAAAGCGCATAATTTTAACAATAATACATCAAATACATATTGCATTTTGCCATTTTGATTGAGGGTAAAAATACTGTTTGCCATCCTGGTATAAATGATCATTTTTTTCTACATATCACAATTATCTTTAAATTTATATATTTGTTGTCTTCCTTGACTTCATTCAACAAGCTCAGTAATCTATTGGTTCACCCATATTATTGCAAATGAAAGATTTCATCTTATTTAATTCAATTTTATTTTATTTATTTTTTTTGGGGGGTAGACCCGGTGATGCTCAGGAGTTACTCTTGGCTAGGCACTCAGAAATTGCTCAGAAATTGCTCCTGGCTTAGGGCATACCATATGGGATTCCTGGGGATCGAATCCCGGTCCCTGTAGCTCATGCAAAGAAAACATCTACTGCTTGTGCCACCACTCCAGCCCTGGCATCTTTTTCTGTATAAAATAAACCATGTAGTAATCTTCAGAAAGGCAAGAAAACATGTCACATTTTTAAAAAAAATATCTAAGTCAGTCAGAATTATTTGGTTGGATTCTTTACTTTTGCAAATAATGTTGCTGTAAATGTTAGGGTGTAGATCTCTCTTCAAATTGGTTCTTTTATTTTCCAGATAACAATCAGAATTAGGAAATCTCAATATTATAATATTTCTATTTTGAACTTTTTAAAGAAATATCCACATAGTTATCCTTTATGGCAGACTCAATTTAATTTCTATCAGCAGTATACAAGAGTTTTCTTCTCTCCACATTGTTTTATATCTTTGTTATAATGACCATTCTTAAAAATTTCAAGGCTTTTTTAAATATATATAATGAAACATTTTAAATTTGCCATTTGACCATCTGTATTGATCCCTTCTTATTTTATTTCTTCTCCCCGTTTTTTGATGGGGTTAGATATTTTTCTTTTTTTTCTTTATTTAAACATCTTGATTACATATAGGATTGCGATTAGGTTTCAATCATGTAAAGAACACCCCCTTTACCAGTGCAACATTCCCACCACCAAAGTCCCAAATCTCCCTCCATCCCACCTCACCCCCACCTGTACTCCAGACAGGTTTTCCAGTTCTCTCATTGATTCACATGATTATGGTAGTTCTCTGTGTAGTTATTTCTATAACTGCACTCGCCACTCTTTGTGATGAGCTTCATGAAGTGAGCTGGAAGTTCCAGCCCTCCTCTCATTGTCTCTGAGTATTGTTGCAAAAATGACTTTTATTTTTTCTTAAAAACCATAGATGTTTGAGACTATTCTGTGTTTCTCTCTCTCCCTCTGAATTATTTCACTCAGCATGATAGATTCCATGTACATCCATGTATAGGAAAATTTTATGACTTCATCTCTCCTGATGACTGCATAATATTCCATTGTGCATATGTACCACAGTTTCGTTAGCCATTAGTCTGTTGAAGGACATCTTGGTTGTTTCCAGAGCCTGGCTATTGGGAATAGTGCTGCAATAAATATAGATGTGAGGAAGGGGTTTTTGTATTGTATTCTTGTGTTCTTAGGGTATATCCCCAAGAGTGGAATAGCTGGGTAGAATGGGAGTTCAATTTCCAGATTTTGAAGGAATCTCCATATCGCTTTCCATAGAGGTTGGACTAGATGGCATTCCCACCAGCAGTGGATAAGATTTCCTCCTTTCTCTCCACATCCTTGCCAGCACTGGTTGTTCTCATTTCTTGTGATGTGTGCCAATCTCTGTGGTGTGAGGTGGTATCTCATCATTGTTTTGATTTGCATCTCCCTGATGATTAGTGACGAGGAGCATTTTTTCCTGTGCCTTTTGGCCATTTGTATTTCTTTTTTTATCAAAGCATCTGTCCATTTCTTCTCCCCATTTTTTGATGGACTTAGATGTTTTTTTCTTGTAAAGTTCTGTCAGTGCCCTGTATATTTTGGATATTAGCCCCTTGTCTGTTGGGTATTGGGTGAATAGTTTCTCCCACTTGGTGGATGACTCTTGTATCCGGGGCACTATTTCTTTTGAGGTGCAGAAGCTTCTCAGTTTAATATATTCCCATCTGTTTATCTCTGCTTCCACTTGTTTGGAAAGTGCAGTTTCCTCCTTGAAGATGCCTTTAGTCTCAATGTCATTGACTGTTTTACCGACATGTTGTTCTATATACCTTATGGTATCAGGTCTGATATCAAGGTCTTTAGAACATTTGAATTTTATCTTCGTACATGATGTTAACTGGGGGGGTCTATGTTTACTTTTTTACAAGTGGCTAACCTGTTCTGACAGAACCACTTGTTAAAGAGGTTTTCCCTGCTCCACATAGGATTTCTTGCTCCTTTTTCAAAAATTAGGTAATTGTATGTCTGGGGTACAATGTCTGAAAACTTAAGCCTATTCCACTGATCTGAGGGTCTGTATTTATTCCAATACCATGCTGTTTTGAAAACTATTGCTTTATAGTACAGTTTAAAGTTGGGGAAAGTAATGCCTCCAACTTTTCTTTTCCCTAGGAGTGCTTTAGCTATTCGAGAGTGTTTATTGTTCCAGATGATCTTCATAAGTTTTTGATCCACTTCTTTGAACAATGTCATGGGTATTTTAGGGGGATCACATTAAATCTGTATAATGGGGAGTATTGACATTTTAATTATGTTAATCCTGCCAATCCATGAACAGGATATGTGTTTCCATTTTCGTATGTCTTCTCTTAGATCTTCAAAAAAATCCTGGCAGATAGGATCCAATGCATCATCAGGAAGATCATACACTATGACCAAATAGGTTTCATCCCAGGAATTCAAGCATGGTTTAACATCTGTAAATCTATCAACATCATACACAACATAAAGAAGAAGAAAAATAAAAATCACATGACCATATCAATAGATGCAGAGAAAGCATTTGATAAGGTCCAACACCCATTCTTCATCAAAACTCTCAGCAAGATGGGAATGGAAGAAACCTTTCTCAATCTAGTTGAAGCCATCTACCACAAGCCAATGGTAAATATTATCCTCAATGGAGAAAAACTACAAGTCTTTCCACTAAATTCTGGTACAAGACAAGGCTGTCCACTTTCACCACTCCTTTTAACATAGTATTGGAAGTGCTTGCTATAGTGATCAGGCAAGAAAAAGATACCAAGGGAATCCAGATAGGAAAGGAAGAAGTCAAGCTCTCATTGTTTGCAGATGACATGATTCTCTACATAGAAAACCCTAATGACTCTACCAAAAAGATTCTAGAAACAATAGACTTCTATAGCAAGGTGGCAGGCTACAAAATTAACACACAGAAATCAATGGCCTTTTTATACATCAACAATGATAGGGAAGAGAAGGAAGTTAAGAAGGCAATTCCATTCACATTAGTGCCACACAAACTCAAATATCTTGGAGTCAACTTGACCAAAGACGTGAAGGACCTATACAAAGAAAACTATAAAGGCCTGCTCCAAGATATAAGAGAGGATCCCTTCTTAATTAAGTTTTATTGGGGATCTTTACGGGGGCACACCCATGCTTAATCATATTTATTCCCCTCTTTTAATAGGAATCACTCTTGGTGGAATTTGGGGGAACATATTGGGTTATGGGGATCAATCCCATGCTAGTGTGTTCAAGTCAATAACCCTGCCAGCTATATCAATATTTCTGACCCCTGCCTGTTTTTGTTTTTAGCTGTTGAGTTTAATGAGGTCTTTGTTTATTCTGAAAATTAAGACCTTTTTGAATGTGTAATGGGAAGCTATTCTTCCTGTTAAAGGATATCTTTTTGTTTTGAAACAAGGATTTTCTTGTACATATAGACATGATTCATTTGAATGGAGTTTCATTTACTTATTTTTAGTTTTGTTTGTTCCTCTTGTTAAAATCTTAAACCCAGATACACCCCTTTTATTATATCATATATACTAGTTATATTTTCTCTGACTATTTGAAAAATATTAATTGATAGGCCATCAAAAATATTAATTGATTAATTCCCTAGGCCAGAGAAATAGCATAACAAGCAGGTCACTTTCTGTATAAGTGGCCCACAAAAGTTCAATCCTAGGCACCCTTGATGGTAACCCAAACCCAGTCAGAAGAGATCTCTGAGAGAGAAAGGTTTTAGTTCTAGAAGTGCTGTGTTCCCTGTTAAATTTGCTAATAAATGTTCTAATGATACTAGGGATATAGCAATAAATAACAGATAAATTGCCATCCTACAAGAGCTTACATTAAGTGAGTATCCTAATAATATAAGTGGTAATTTAAAAAACAGTAATATTTTACTGCATATTTAGATAGATCTAATTGGTAACAGCTTTAAACGTATAAAGAATTAACAACTAATTATAATGGGAATAAGTAAATACATAAAAGGCACAATTAAGTGACAAGAACATTTGAAGGCTGGTAAAAATGGTACAAGGTTTAAGGTGCTTGGGTTGCATATGGCTGACCCTAGTTTAATTCCCAACCCCTTATGATTTCTTAAGAACTACTGGATTGATTACTGCACACAGAGCCAAAGGGTAGAATACTATTGGCTTGTGCCCAAACCTTCCTAACTACTTCCCCCTCCAAAATAGAAAAAACTGGAAACTATGTAATTATGTAGAATTGTTAAAAATGACATATCAATGATTATTTATTTCAGGTTCTCCATTTTTTAAAATCAACATCTTGTAGAGGACCTAATCATTATGGTATTTTCAATGACTCTCTTAACAAAAACTGTGCACATAAGTATGTATAACTGGACTCTCTGGATATAATTTTAAATTCACAGGGAATCTCAAAAGTGAGAATATAATAAAATGCTCTTGGCCTCTCTCACCTTCTTGTACAGATTGGAATGTTTTAAAATAGTGGGGATTTTTAAGAAGAACATTTTTTGATAAAATGAGTCAAGAAAGCTTTAGGTCAGAAACATCAAATTTAAAAAAATTGTCTTGAGGGAGGCCCAGATGTATTATCTGGAGATCTTTAACCTCTTCATTCAGTATCGGTGCCCATCAAGCACCATCAATCCTTTTCTAGCATTTTTCTTACCTAGGAGCTTTTTGGAGTGACACAAAAGTGATTCATAAAATAAAGTGGGGCTTCCAGGAAACATTTTTCTGTAAGTTTCAGGGCAAGTGAATCAGCCTTTTGCTTTCTCTGAGGAACTACTTATCTTCAGTTTTTCAATTAAAGGTCAACAAAATGAAAGAAGACACTCTAGTTTTCTATTATTTCATTCCCATTCTCATTGAATCTATTCTTTACCTACTTTCCTCTCAACTTATTCAAGATTTGCCCTCTCCCACTTTTTTTTATTACACTGTGAGAATTTGTTCTAGAATTCCAGAAGCTCTGGGAATTGGAGGTATGGGGAGAAAGAGAGAATTCTAATCACTTTAAAGGGGAAAATGTGTTTACCTGATAATAATTATATATAAAAATTTCATCCAGGAGTTAGGAAGCAATATATATATATATAAATATATATATATATATATATATATATATATTGGTTTTTGGGTCACACCCGGCAGTGCTCAGGGGTTACTCCTGGCTCCATGCTCAAAAATTACTCCTGGCAAGCACGGGGGACCATATGGGGCACCGGGATTCTAACCGATGACCTTTTGCGTGAAAGGCAAACGCCTTACCTCCATGCTATCTCCCAGGCCCCAGGAAGCAATATTTTATTTGGTTTTTGAACCACACCCATGATGCTGAAGGGTTACTCCTGGCTATGCTCTCAGAAATTGCCCCTGGCTTGGCAAACAATATGGGATGCCGGGGGATTGAACTGCAATCAGGCCTCGGTGCAAGGATAATGCCCTACTGCTTGCACCACTGCTCCAGTTCCAGAAAGCAAACTTTTATGAGTTAGACTACAACATTTTGTAGGAAGTTAAACATCATACATTTTACTGAATAAATTAATTATTATAACTAAGTGTAAAGGAAGACTAAGTTGATTTAGTCAAAACAGAGTTGAGAATTGAAACTAGGGTAATAGCTGAAAGGAATGGAGCAGATGTTTTGCATGTAAAATGCCCTGACTCCAAGCTCTACCATATGCCATCTCCCATCCAGCATTTCCAGTTGTGGACCTAGAGATTGAGCACTGCTGCTTCCAAGTAGCACATTATCACCTGGATGCGTGTTAAACCATATGGCCTCCTTGGCTAAGTTCTTAGCCTACCTACAGGAAGTGCCCTGTAAATGATGGTGGTGAGGTTAGTTACTGGTAATGTAAGAATCACTGGTGAGGTCAGAGTTACTGGTGAGGTCGGATTCCCTAAAGAGCAGAGCACTCATAAAAAAGCATCCATCAGTCATTTTCGAAGAGAGTTCAGCTTAATTTAGGTGGGAAAGGGATATTTATATTAAAGAAGTGTAAGTTGTGGACTCTGAGTCAGCCAATCTGGTGGGATGGGAAAGGGAATTCAAACAGGGTATGTGCTTCTATATTTAGGGAAGACAGGGTAAGGGGATTAGGGAAATCAGGGTGTGTGCTCTGGATGTTAAAACATGGTCTGCTGGGGCTGAAGTGGTGGAGAAGCAATAGGGCATTTGACTTGCAATTGGCTGACCTAGGACAGACCTCGGTTGGATTCCATGGCGTCCCATATAGTCCTCCAGGCCAGGAGAAATTTCTGAGCACAGAGCCAGGAGTAATCTCTGAGTGTCACCAGGTGTGGCCCCCAAACCAAAACCAAACAACAAAAACAAAATGGTGTGTGCATAAGGTGATAATCTACAAGGATGAACACTCATTTGCAATATTTCACAATCTAATATCATGATTTTATGGTTTCAATAAACCAGGTTTGCATTCATGGCGATATTGTTATAGATAATGAAATCTCAGTGAAATTGAATCCCTGAAAGGCTGTGTGCAGCAGTAACTGTTCACCCTTCATCGGACCTACAATATCAGTAAGAAACAAGGGTTTGTTATATTATCTTAAGTCACTAGGATTCAGAGCTAGACTGTCTTCCACTAGACGCAGTAGTAACCTCAGAGCAAAGATTACACCCAAGTTTTAAAAGTGGCTGTTATTTCACATTGGAATGGTAAAAGCCAGGATAAAAACTTTCAACCTTATTAGACTTAGAGCAGTGTGGCCTTTCCCAGGAAATATCTGATAATACGTTTCAACTGCAGGCTTCAGATCACTCCAGAGGGTTCTCCGAGGTCCCAGGAAAAGTAAAAGTTTCTCTTTCCTTTATTTTCTTCTCGTTGGTAACTGTCCCTGACAGGCTTTGCGCTAGAGTCCTTTGAGCTTTCACAAACCTTAAGTCATTGACAGGGAGTCACAAAAAATGCCCAATTTAACAAATCTTTGCTAGGATGTCACGAAGGATGCCTGGGTTTGGAAGTCGTTACTAGGGTGACTCAAAGTCTGTCCCTGGATTTCTCATTTTCAGGGTGGCACAAAACCAGTTCTCGATTTTGTGATGGGACCCAAAGTTCTGAATGTGAAGTCAATCCCAGAGCAATTGACAAACGTTTAGGGGGAAAGACTCGTCTGCAGTATATAAGTTTTGGGTTCATAATGCTAATAGGCAGGAACTCCCATCTTACATAAGATTTCCCCATTTTACAGGGTCTAAGCAAAAATGAAAAGAATAATGCTACAAAGTACAATGGGGCACCAGGGGACTCTGATAGAATATCTATTCCTCGGCTGATATCATTCTCTATATTTTCTGATACATGGGTAAACAACATTGTTTACTGTTCCTTAAGATGGAGCATGAAAGGCACTTGCCTTGCACATGGCTGACCCAGATTCACTCCTAGATAGATCCTGTATGTGATGCCCCCAAATTTGCCAATATTGATCTCTGAGTACAGAGCCAGGAATAATCCCAGGGCACTGCCATTAAGGCCCTTAAACAACCAAACAACAAAACCATTGAGTAGTTTATTTTGTCTGGTTCTGAATTTATTTTTTGTTTTAAGTTATAATAGCCTTTTTATGTGTTTAATAAATTATACAGATAGGAGACAAATAGTACAAGACAAAATTTTCCTGCCTTGCACATTGCTACCCCAGTTCTGTTCAAACCTCTGCATAGGATTTCTTGAAGGTATACGTGAATATATAGCCAGTAGTAAGCTCCAGACACTATGGGTGTAGCCCAACACTGCCCCAAATAATACTTCTAAAATTCTAGATACCTGTTTAAGCAAAGATATTTAAAATATATAAATGCAGAAAGGAATAAAGAGAAATATGTAAACTTTCATAATTTATTTTGCAAAAAGTTACATTACATAATCCAAATAATCCAATAAAATTAAATGAACCAAATGCTCTCCAAAAATTGTCTTCTAAGTTATTGAGATATAAGAGATGAAAATAGACCCCAAGAAAGTCCTTATGATGAATCTTTCATCTTTATATCAACTTCATTAATATTAGAGTGTTTAAAATCTGTTTAAACAATATATCCTGTATAAGTTGTTATAATTTAGTAGTATATTTGGCACCATGTAAGGGAAGAAAAACTATTTTTTAATTCTAATAATAGTGAAACTCAGTGAAATTAGCCATATATAAATAAACCTGTTATGTACTAGTTTCTCTGAGCCTATTTAAAATCATACTAATCTTACTAATGTTATAATCAATAATTATATTTTCAGAATATCAATATACGAATGATGACTAAGCTGCTGGAAATCTGGATATTTGTCAGATCAGCTTGTATATAACACCTTTCATATATTGGAATTAGCAACTTTATTTGGCATATCTCCCTGTTTCTAGGGAAAATTTGGTGCCTAAGATTGAACCTGGGTTACCTGTAGCTGAACATGCCTTTTCTTACTGTCTTTCTCCTATATGCCCGCCTTTTTGCAAAACTGCACTATTTTGATTGTACTAGATTTGTAATGTATGTTGAAACTAGGAAGAATAATATCTGACTTTATTCTATACTCTATTAATTTTTCTATTCGTGCATTTCAGGGATTTAGTGATGGCATGAGATGACACTCATGGACTATTTCTGGCTCTATACTCAAAAGTGACAACTGGCAGTGATAGAGGGACCAGATGCCATGCCAAGAATCAAGCCAAGATTGTAGTCAAGCTCTGAGGACTAAGGGGATCTCTTCCTGCTTCTGTCTGTCCTGATTCCTTGGAGTTCTCCTTTGAGAACAGAGCCCTGGGAAGCAAACCCAGAAATCATTGCACTCTGAAGCCGCCAGCGCGCCAATGAGTGAGTAAGACCTTGCCGGGTGCAGACCTTTCCAATTGCAGGGCTGAGAGCTACCCCTCCGGGAGACTCCGCCCACTGTGCTCTGATTTCCGGGCGCCCCAGAAGAGCACAGCCGCGAAGCGAATAAACCCCATCACAACACACAGGAAAAACCACACTACTAGAGCAACAATGCGGAAAGCTCGTAGGCAAACACTAGGCACTGAGAATGAAGATGATGGCTTGGACGACCCTAAAAATCACAATCATCCGCTTAACCTCTCGGATAAGGAATTTAAAATAGAAATATGGAATATGCTTGTAAAACTCCAAGAAAGCATA
>PVKC010038580.1:0-12716 GCA_004027635.1 Crocidura indochinensis
ACCATATGGGGAACCGGGGGAATCGAACCATGGTCCATCCTAGGTTAGCTCAGGCAGGCACCTTACCTGCAGTGCCACTGCCCGGCCCCTTATTAGAATTCTTGATATATGTGTAAAACATAAAACTTAATTACTTGTGCAAACAGAAATTATTTTGTACCACGTTGTATGTCGGTTTCTACTCTATAACTTGTAACTGTGTCAACTTCTGCATTTTAATAATCTATAGTACTTTACTATTACAGCAAAACTTATTGTGTCATGTTATATTAGTGACATTTACAAAAGCAATATCTAATTATGTATGATTTTAACTCTAGAGGCTTATTACAATTTCAAAATATAAGTTATGGAATTGAACCCTTGGAGCCTTCTATTGGTTTTGAACATGTAATTTACCAAATCAAACATAAGGGTGCTGGTCTTTCTTTATATTCTGAAGAAGATATTGTATCGGAAACCTTGCCTTATAAAACAAAAAGGATAAAGGTGGGTGATAAATTTAGTAGTTATATAATTGGTATTATACATAAATAAGGACAGTGTATTTTCTCTTTGTAATTTCTTCAAAACCCTCATAGTTCATTTGTGGTATAATTTTTGTTAAGTCTTAGACAAATATTGAGCACACACCAAATTCAACTTTATATTTTTGAGATATATAGAGAGATAAATAGATATATAGTTTGATAAAATATACTAAGAACTGTGGTCGTAGAGGTGACGCTAGTGCTAAGTGCCTTGCAAGCACTAACCTATGACAGACAGCAGTTTGATCCCCCGGCATTCCATATGATCCCCCAAACCGGAAGCTATTTCTGAGTGCATAGCCAGGAGTAACCTTTGAGTGTCACTGAGTGTGGCCCAAAGACTAGATAGTAGATAGATAGATAGATAGATAGATAGATAGATAGATAGATAGATAGATAGATAGATAGATAGATAGATAGATAGATTAATAGATTTATTTATCTAACTATAAATGGATTGCTAAAAACTGTTTGGTTTTTTTTTAGTTTTGGGGCCACACCTGGTGACGCTCAGGGGTTACTCCTGGCTATATGCTCAGAAGTCACTCCTGGCAAGCTCGGGGAACTATATGGGACACCAGGGGATCGAAGCGCGGTCCATCCTAGGCTTGAGCTGGCAAAGCAGACATCTTACCTCAAGTGCCATCACACTGGCCCCACTAAAAACCTTTTAATTTAAACTTTATTTTTTAATAATTTATAGTGTGATTAAAAGGAATAATAAATTTTTCACAGTAATATTTAAGGTACATAGTAAAAATAAATTAGGGCCATTCCCACCAACATTTTGTCCTTCCTCCACTCCTTTTTCCAGCATATATCCTATACCTCCCACTCCTAATGTAACCGGTTCGCTTTGTGTATAGTTTAATATAGCTTGGTCATCAATTCTGTTGTCATTGACTTTGGGTTTGTGTTTAAGTATGATCATTTTTTATTTCCATTTAATGTACATATGACTGGTTGCTCTTGGTACCATCCTCCCCCCCCCTCAAATTATGAGGGAGAACAAGATGATTTAAGTTCTGTGATTCTCTGGAGAAAGAAAAGAAAAAATAAAGCTGGGAGGAGTACATATTGAGGCTATAAATATCAATTTAAAATAAGAAAGGAAAAAGAAGAAAAACAAAAACAAAACAGAAAACAAGCAATGACAAAAAATACAACAGTAGCAAAACAACTACAAGAAAGTAAAAAAGAAAATGAGGGGGAAAAGAGAAAAAAAGAAGGAGGGCTGGTATGGCAAGGCTTTGTGGGTTTTTTTCATAGGCACATAAGTACTGGGGAAATTAGAAAGGGAATTTCCTTGGCATAGAAGATACAGGATTTCTTCACCCTTGAAGCATATTCTCATGGAAACATTGACAGGCTCCATACATTATCAAACCCCAGGTCTTTTTATGGTGCCAGAAAAAAGTCTGCTCAGTTGTGGATGACAAAATCAGTCCTCTGTAGCTAGAGATCTTGGTATTTCAACAGGTCATAGGACAAATATAGAATAGAGTCTAGAGTAGATTGAAGTTCTCCTCCAATCCACTCATTAGCAAAATGCAGTTAACTAGAATACTGAGACCAACCCACCCTTAATCACCACCAAAGAAGAGAGTAATTGCTTTAAATCAAAACAAAATATACTTGCATTTATTATAAGTATAGTAAACCCTCTAAACTCCTGGTAAAGTAGTCTGAAGGACAGAGATGGAATGAAGGCAATGTCCAGAGATTTACATCCCACAGTCTTAAAAACTCCAAGTACCACAAACATATTAAGCTTTTCTTAGAGAACATAATATTGCTGCTGCAATTTTGTCTTTTAAAACATAAAATAATTTGTAAGCTCTGAAGCAGGGCATAAGAAAAAATACTAAAAAAATCTGAAACTGTACCCAAATTCTCAGAACCAATAAAGCTGAACTGTACAGCAACAAATATAATTTTCCCTCTTCAGTCAAATCACCTCACCAGGAAAGAAAAAAAGGAAAAAAGAAAAAATCCAAACATGATTAATCTTAAAGTCCTTCAACCATATTAAAAATTTTAAGAAGAAAGGAAAGAGAGACCAAAGAAGGTAGAAAAGATTAAAAAGAAATTGGGGGGAATCAAAGGGTTTTTCTTTTATTTGGCGACAAGCAAGTTCATGAAAAGTTCATTTGTCATTTGATCAATTGTCTTTCTTTTACACATCTGCATCCTGGCCAGAAGGGACTTTGAGGTTTTTCTCCAGCACACGAGCATCTTCGGGCTCCATTCTCTTATAGTATTAGTTCTTTGTCTCAGTAACCTCAAAACCAAACTTTCTGTAGAAGCCAACTGCTGACTCATTGCTGATCTGAACACGAGGGAAATGTCAAATGTGCCATTTTTTTCACAGACGTTTAAGACACGATTGAACATTTGAGTTTCTATTCCTAGATTTGGTATGGAGCCAGACAGATTGAACATTTTAGTTCTTATTCCTAGATTCGGTATGGAGCCAGATATCCTAGTGTCAGGATGTAAAGTAATGTCTCTTCTGATTTTGTGTATGATCACCCTATAGCATACTGCACCTACTACAATATCATTGAAATGGACTGCCAAGTTTTGCAGCCTCCAGCACAGGCTTGTAGAAGTTATCACTGTAGCTGACTGGAAAGATGACTTGGTTTAATCTCTTCAATTAGTTGTTTAATATTGTGTGGTGTCACATCTTCCAGTTCAATCAGGCTACCTTTCACCTTCTCTGCCCGCTGATGCCTTGATACCTCTGATATCAACGCTCTGGTTACTAAACCTTAGAAGGCAACCTTCTGGCCTGAGGCTAGGAGCCGCGAGTGGGGAGCATGGCCCAGCGTCATTGGGGGGGCTGGTTGAGGGAGAGGCGGGGGTGTTGGTGGCAGCCGCACCAGTGTCACCACTCTTCTAGCCATCCACATTCATACACATGGGGCACTCAGCTTCCACCTGCAGCCACAAGCCAGACCTAATATTATTTGTTCTATGTTCTACTATAGAATTCCATTCTATAAGAAATGAAATCTTCAGTATTTACTTCATAGGATAGTGAAATAATGAAGTTTTGAATAAATTTTGAATCTTGACATGTACTCTTATTTGTATTTTAGACATTTAAACAGCCATCTCAGTATATAGAAATGCATATTGTAGTTGAAAAAAAATTGGTAAGTGTATTCTTATTATTATGCTTATGTCAACATATTAGCAATTAAAGGATATTTTAAAAGTAGGAATAAAAATGTATTGCAAGCAAATCACATTCGTTTCTTTTGTCTTCATTGTGTTTAATTCTAGCTTTAAGAATTAAATATTATATTTCACCTATGTGAGGTGTATGCTCCTGAACTAGATAGCTGGATCCTTCTCCCATAGTCACTTATTTAATGTATGTTAAATTGCAAGTATAATGTTACATAAAATAGAAATAATTTTACTTTTATACAATTTTTATTTTTATTTATTTTGAATATTCATTATTATCCCTACCCTAATCTTTGACAGCCACTAATCTTTTAATTGCTTTCATCAACTTAGAATCCTTTATAATATTATATAATGTATAGTTTGTAGCCATTATGTATTAGATTACTTTTAATATAATTAATTCTTTTCATTTTCTCATATTTTCATCATAGAAAGCCTTCTATAGTAGAATTTGCTTTCTTACTTCTATATTTTATTTACCCAGTATTTATTATTTCATATATTATTTTACTAACTGACTTATGGACATCATCTTTGTTTCAGAAGTATTGAAAAACATAGTTTCTTTCTTTTCCTTTTTTTTATTTTGACCAAAGTGGATTACATATCTTTCACAGTAAAATTTTAGGTACATATTGACATTGGATCAGTGGAATTCCCATCACCAAAATTGTCCTCCCTCCACCCTTGCTCCTATCATGCATCCCATATTCTTCTCCCTTAGCCTCCAGACTGCTAGTATAAGTGGTCCCCTCTGTAGCTCTCCTACTGTATATTCTGTTGTCGTTGGATTGGGTTTGGTATTTAAGTTTTTAAAAGTAAAAATGCATAGGTTTTTGTGTTGCCAAAAGAGTTTATATAATGTGGGTAAAATATAAAGGAGCATAACTATGAATCATATTGTAGTATGTTAAATTTTCTAGATGTTACAAAAATGCCTTCCAAAGTTGCTTTTTATTTTACATTCCTTGCTTTAAATATATTATTCTGGGAGTGGAGCAGTGGCATAGTGGTAGGGTGTTTTCCTTGTGCACAGCAGACCTATGACAGACCGCAGTTCATATCACCCAGCATCCATATGGACCCCCAAACAGGAACGATTTCTGAGGACAGAGCCAGGAGTAGCCTCTGAGCGTCACCAGGTGTGATCCAAAAAAGCAAAAACCAAACAAACAAACAAAAAAGTATATTATTCTACAGTTTTCTTGTTGGTTAAGGTATTTTTCTGAAAAGGTGGATGATGTTTTCATATCATTCATTGTATATACTGAACTGCTTTCAAAATTCTCTTATGTAGTTTTGAATATTTTGTTTTTAGGTGTTTGGTTAAAGCATATTTGATGAGGATTTAACTTTGTTTTTCAGTTTACAGAATTTGTTGTCTAATATGTTTTGTTTTTTGTTTTTTGGGCCACACCCAGTGATGCTCAGGGGTTACTCCTGGCTATGCGCTCAGAAGTTGCCCCTGGCCTGGGGGACCATATGGGGCACCGGGGGATCAAACCGCGGTCCATCCAAGGCTAGCGTGGTAAGGCAGGCACCTTACCTCCAGTGCCACTGCCCGCCCCCCCTAATATGTTTTAATTTTACAAAGTATTTGTTTTCACTTTCTAAATATATATTTTATATTCAGAAACTGATAATTCATGTATTTTTCTTATATTGATATAATGCTGATTCTTCTCTTTCCTTGTTCTTAAACTCAAAATTTTAACTGATTCATAAAAGAACACGATCACATCTGCAAGCACAAAGGATATTCTCTGTCTTGCACCACTGCATCCTGCCCCTAAAACATCAGAGATTGGACCATACTTGAGTCCAATTATCTTTTAAAACCAATACTGTGCAGACACTAGTATGCCACATGATATCAGTACAACATACATCTCTTATATCAGGGGCAGAAAGGAGATAGCACCCCTATTTCTTATTGAGTAGATTTCTTTAATTCAATATCATTTGACCCAACAGAGTATATAGTAGATTTTCTGTGAAAATTCAAATAAAATCTGAAAAGTAGCCATCTGGAATAAACAATACTACAGGGTAGTTTCCAAGCCTGGGAAACTACACATATATCATTTGCACCCACAAAAAGAGAACAATGGGGAAATTAAACTCAGTAGAAGATAGAGACAGAAATGTAGGCAGATATGCAAGTCCATTAAAATGTTTTACCTGGTCGATGAGTACCTAAAGTCAACTTTCACTACACTGGCAATAGAAATTAGAAAGTACTTGCCAACCAAATCAAGCAATCAATAAGAAAATCAACTCAAAGAAAAACTTTTTCAGAGAAACAGTCCTTAACAGTAAGATAACAACACAGCCCTCTATATCAATATCCCTGAATGTCTATGAACAAAAGAAACTGCATTACAGGATAAGACAGGAAACAAAACCTATCCATTTACTGCTTACAGGGAACACAACTAAATTCACGGGAGAGACACAAGTTTAGAGTGAAAGGATTAAAATAATTTTACAAGCCAATATAAATAAAAAATAACTGAGAAAGCTATATAAAACCTAATAATGAACTTGAAAAAAGTAATTAGAGATCAGTTTGGACACTACTTACTCATCATGGAAACAATAGATTAAGAAGTACTAACTCGGGCCCAGAGATATAGCACAGCGGCTTTTGCCTTGCAAGCAGCCGTTCCAGTACCAAAGGTGGTTGGTTGGAATCCCGGTGTCCCATATGGTCCCCCCATGCCTGCCAGGAGCTATCTCTGAGCAGACAGCCAGGAGTACCCCTCAGCACCGCTGGGTGTGGCCCAAAAACCAAAAAAAAAATAATAATAAAGAAGTACTAACTTTAACCAAATATTGGTTGAATAACTTATATTCACTAAAAATATAAACTCTATATTTTCTAACCATTTATTTGCTCACAATTTTTTTCACTCTGAGTTAATTTTATCTCTTTGCCATGTAAGTTTTCTATTCTAATATATTTTAATTTTGTGTCTTTGAGATTTTATATATATAACCATATTCCTGAAAATAGTGATAATTTTTCTTCTCTTATTAATTAATTTTACTTATTTATTTTGTTTTTTTAACCACATCCATTGACTCTCAAGGGTTACTCCTGGTTATGTGCTCAGAAATCGTTCCTGGCTTGGAGGAACCACATGGGACACTGGGGGATCGAACCGTGGTCCGTCCTCTGCTAGCACTGGCAAGGAAGACACCTTACCTCCAGCGCCACTGCTCTGGCCCCTTCTCTTATAATACTAAGTCCTATTAAATAAATTTTCTGTGTATTTTCTCTAGCAAGAAATTTTAGCCTAGTTTAAATAATGAGAATTATGAGTAAATTTCTTTTCTTATTATTATTCTTAGCAGAAAATTGTTGCATTTTTCACCCAAGTATAAAGTTGCCTGCATATGCGTCATCGATTCTCTTTAATACATGAAAGCGTTCTATCATCACTACAGATTTTAAGCCATAAGTAGACATTATCTTGTGAAATTAAGTTCCAATCTCAAGTTGCTTTTAGAAATAGTGCTCTTTATTATTGATATGCAATGTATTAAATTGAAAACTTATGTATGTAGAGCCATCATTGCATGACTCGATAAATCTCACTTGCCTATGGTGTACAATTCTATTTTTGAATTGTTAATTTGGATTCAGGACTTTAGAATTTATAAACATCATAAATATTAGCCTGGAATTTCTTTATCTTATATCTAATTTTTTTTTATCAAGGGAATTTTGGACTGGTAAAATAACATGAGAGTGATCTCTGTTCTTTCAATTTTTGGAGAGGTTTAATTTTAGTGTAATATGTATTAGGTTATTTTAATTTTTAATACTTTTTAATATAAATATTTAAGCGTCATGATTACAAGCATGTCCATAGTTGGTTTTCAGTCATAAACAGAATACCCCTTTAAAACATATGTCTCCAGGCATAACTGTTATATTTAACTATATTGAAAAAAGAGGAGGAAAATTTTTAAATAATTTCTAAGTACTGCTCATTAGATCTAACAGCTAATTTCTTTTTCAGTATGAACATATGGGTTCTGATATTGCTGTTGTTACTGAAAAAGTTTTTCATCTTGTTGGAATCATCAATGCTGTAAGTGTTTGTTAATAATTTTATGTTCCAAAACTTATTTTTGATTTCTCATGTTTTCATTTTATTTCTATATTCAGTAGAGCAATTAAGTTTCATAGTGGTTGTCTTTGTAGGTTTCATTTATTTATTTAATTTTGGTTATCTTTTGGTCTACGTTTAGGGATTTTACTAGACTTGTGTATGGGGATAATTCCTTAAAGTGTTCAGGAAACTGTACGTGAGGCCGAGGAATTGAATCAGGATCTTCAGCAAACAGAGACAGCATCTTAAGTATATGGTCTCTTTGATTCTCTGTTTTGCTTATCACCCTAAGCATATATCTTCTAGGTCTTCGCATATTGTTTCAAATGAAAGAAACGTTTAATTCATGAACAGGGTTCATTATGGAGATGAGAATGTAGATAAAAAGGTGTGAAGTTATGTTTTCTTTATCCATTCACCAATCTACATAAGTTGACCAATTAAAGGGTTTTGGCATTGTAGATGCTGCTAATCTTGCAAAAGCATGGGAGTAGCTGTACATGCTGTGTTTTCAAATTACAATTTTTATTCAAATGTTTCATTTTATCAGTGTATTATCATTTTAATTGGAAAATTCTAAGCATATTTAAATAATATGAATACATTTTCTACATGTGTTTTATTCTAGATATTTACTTCATTTAATATCACAATTTTGCTATCTTCAGTGGAACTTTGGATAGATGAAAATAAAATCCCAGTAACTGGTGATGCTAATCAGTTAATGCACAAATTTTTAAAATGGAAACGATCTTACCTTGTTTTACGTCCACATGATGTGGCATTTTTACTTGTGTAAGTATACAAAAAATTATTTTTGAACTCTTAATTTGAATAAATTGAAATTAATTAAAATTAAATTGAAATTTGAATGAATTAAAAAAATTAGGTAGTTGTGAAGCCATTATTAAATTACTAAACCATTAGTAAAATTATATAGTGAAAATTTCAGATATATGACATTACATTAATATCATTTTCTAGTATAAACTTTGTGATCATTATATATTTATTGAGTATTTCTTTATTAGTCTTTATATTAAGTAAATTCATACTGAAAGTATATAACTTATAAAACTTTTCTTAATTTATAATTGTACTATATAATGTTATATAATAAAATAATATATATAATATATTATATAATGAAATAATATATAATATATTATTTTGGTTTTTGTATAAATTATGTGAGTACAGTAGTTGAATCTTCCTTATTATTTATATTAAATTAAAAATATATAATAGAAAAATGGAAAGATTATTTTATATACTACATATTGTGTTCTTATGGCACATCCCTAGGAGTGCAACAGCTGGGTCGAATGGGAGCTCAATTTCCAGATTTTGGAGGAATCTCCATATCACTATCCATAGAGGTTGGAATAGATGGCATTTCCACCAGCAGTGGATGAGAGTTCCTTTTTCTCCACATCCCTGCCAGCATTGATTGCTCTCATTCATTGTGATGTGCGCCAATCTCTATGGTGTGAGGTGGTATCTCATCGTTGTGTTGATTTGTATCTCCCTGGTGATTAGTGACGAGCATTTTTTTCATGTGCCTTTTAGCCATTTGTATTTCATTTTTATCAAGTGTCTGTTCATTTCTTCTCCCCATTTTTTGATGGGATTAGATGTTTTTTTCTTGTAAAGTTCTGTCAGTACCCTGTATTTTTGTATATTAGCCCATTATCTGATGGGTGTTCGGTGAATAGTTTCTCTCACTTGGTGGGTGACTCTTGTATGCTGGGCACTATTTCTTTTCAGGAGCAGAAGATTCTCAGCTTAATATATTCCCATCTCTTGATCTCTGCTTCCACTTGTTTGGAAAGTGCAGTTTCCTCCTTGAAGATGCCTTTAGTCTCAATGACATGGAGTGTTTTACTGACGTGTTGTTCTATAAATCTTATGGTATCAGCTATGATATCAAGGTCTTAATCCATTTGGATTTTACCTGCATACATGATGTTAACTGGGGGGTCTATGTTCACTTTTTTGCAAGTGGCTAACCAGTTCTGCCAGCACCACATGTTGAGGAGGTTTTCCCTGCTCCACTTAGGATTCCTTGCTCCTTTGTCAAAAATTTGGTAATTGTATGCCTGGGGGACAATATCTGAGAATTCAAGCCTATTCCACTGATCTGAGGGTCTGTCTTTATTCTAATACCATGCTGTTTTGATAATCATTGCTTTGTAGTACAGTTTAAAGTTGGGGAAAGTAATGCCTCCCATTTTCCTTTTCCCTAGGATTGCTTTAGCTATTCTAGGGTGTTTATTGTTCCAGATGAACTTCATAAGTGTTTGATTCACTTCTTTGAAGAATGTCATGGATATTTTAAGGGGATTGCATTAAATCTGTATAATGCTTTGAGGAGTGTTGCCATTTTAATGATGTTAATCCTGCCAATCCATGAGCAAGTTATGTGTTTCCATTTCCTTGTGTCCTCTCTTATTTCTTGGAGCAGGGCTTTATAGTTTTCTTTATATAGGTCCTTCATGTCTTTGGTCAAGTAGACACCAAGATATTTGAGTTTGTGTGGCACTATTGTGAATGGGATTGCCTTCTTGACTTCCTTCTCTTCCCTATATTATTGGTGTATAAAGTGGCTATTGATTTCTGTGTGTTAATTTTGTAGCCTGCCACCTTGCTATATGAGTTTATTGTTTCTAGAAGCTTTTTGGTAGAGTTTTTTGGGTTTTCTAAGTAGAGTATCATGTCGTCTGCAAACAATGAGAGTTTGGCTTCCTTTCCTGTTTAGATTCCCTTGATATCATTTTCTTGCCTGATCGCTATAGCAAGAACTTCCAGGACTATGTTGAAGAGGAGTGGTGAGAATGGACAGCCTTGTCTTGTACCCGAATTTAGAGGAAAGGCTTTTAGTTTTTCTCCATTGAGTATAATATTTGCCATTGGCCTGTAGTAGATGGCTTCAACTAGATTGAGAAAGGTTCTTTCCATTCCCATCTTGCTGAGAGTTTTGATCAAGAATGGGTGTTGGACCTTATCAAATGCTTTCTCTGTGTCTATTGATATGATCGTGTGATTTTTATTTTTCTTGTTGTTGATGTTGTGTATGATGTTGATAGATTTACAGATGTTAAGCCATCCTTGCATTCCTGGGATGAAACCTACTTGGTTGTAGTGTATGAGATTATCTTGATGATGCATTGGATCCTATTTGTCAGGATTTTGTTGAAGATCTTTGCATCAGCATTCATCAGGGATATTGTTCTGTAATTTTCTTTTTTGGCAGCATCTCTGTCTGGTTTTTGTATTAAGGTGATGTTGGCTTCATAAAAGCTGTTTGGGAGTGTTGTTTCCAGATTCTGTCTATTGTTAATAGCTCTGAAATGAATATAGGTCTGAGGAAGACATTTTGTACCACAATTTTGTGGTCTTAGGGTATATTTCTAGAAGTAGTATAGCTGGATCTCCATATTGGGAGTCCAATCTCCATATTGTTTTTCATAAGGGCTGGACTATAAAGCATTCCCACCAGCAATTTTTGGTGAGGTTAGACAATTTTTTCTTGTTAAGTTATGTCTATTACTTGTATATCTTCAATATTAGTCCCATATCTGAATGGTTGGGTGAATAGTATCTCCTATTCTGTGGGTGGTCTTTATATCCTATTCACACTTGAACTGTGAGACACTTCAGCTTACTATAGTCCCATCATTTTATCTTCTATTTTACTTGTTTTGAGAGTGATTTTTTCCTACTTGAAGATGACTTTAGTCTCAATGTCATGGAGTGTTTTACATACACGATGTTCTATATATCTTATGGTTTTGGGTCTGATATCAAGGTTTTTAAACCATTTGTATTTTATCTTTGTACATGGTGTTAGATTGAGGTCTTAGTTCACTTATTTGCATGTGGCTGACCAGTTTTGTCAACACCACAATTTGAATAAGCTTTTCTTGCTCCATTTGCATTTCTTGTCCCTTTATCTAAGATTGATTGTAATTATGGAATTGTTCTTTGAATACTGAAGTCTATTCCATTGATCTGAGGGTCTGTCTTTATTTCAATATCATGCTGGTTAAATACTATATCTTTGTAATACAATTTAAAGTTGGGGAAACTGATGCCACCCACATTCCTTTTCCTAAGGTTTGTTCTAGCTATTTGTGAGTGTTTATTATTCCAAATGAATTTCAGAAGTGTTTGATCTACTCTTTGAAGAATGTCATGGGTATTCTTAAAGGGTTTGTATTGAATCTGTACAATGCTTTGGGTTGTATTACCATTTTAATGATATTAATTCTCCCAATCCATGAGTAGCATATGTGTCTCCATTTCCTTCTTAGCTCTTTTATTTCTTGAAATAATGCATTGTAGTGTTCTTTGTATAGGTCCTCACCTCTTAGTAAATTTACTTCAATGTATTTGAGTTTGTGTGACACTAATATGAATGAAATTGTTTATTTAATATCCATTTCTTCTTTATCATTAATGTTGTATAAGAAGACCGTTGATTTTTGAGTGTTACTTTTGTAACCTGCCACTATATTCTATTGTTTCTAGAAACTTTTTGGTTGAGCCTTTAGGGTTTCTAATTATAGTACCATGTCATCTGTAAACTGAGTGCTTGGTTTCTTCATTTCCTAACTAGATACCCTTTTATCTTCTTGCTTAATCACTATAGCAATAACTTCCAGCACTATGTTGAGTAAGACTTGTGGGAGAGGGCAGCTGTGGTTCACCAGGGAACCCGACCAGCGGGTAAAACTGGGGACCACGTCTGTTACTCGCAGTTCTTGAAGAGGAATCGGCCTGAAATAGAAGAGGGTCTGGGAAATAAAGAGACTCAAGACAAAAGTTTCCGATCAGGAGTCCGATTTTATTATGGGGGGCCTGG
>PVKC010038581.1:0-12714 GCA_004027635.1 Crocidura indochinensis
GAAGTCAGAAGATTAAGAGAGAAGATCTAAGACAGGGAAAGAAGAGAAGACTGAGTTAGGGAGACGGAAAAAGAAACAGAGACAGATACAGAGAGGAGAGATAGATCAAACCAGGGAGAATTAGGCTCTTTTGGCCAAACCTTTTGTCCCCCCAAACCTCTGTGTGTGAGTCCTTTCTGGCGGAAGGTTTTTGCTAAAGTTTCCCCTACGGTTCATGGCTAAATACCCCCGTCGAGGGTTTAGAAACTTTGTTTCCCAACGCGGCTACAGATACGTTGCTGTTGCGCAACAATGGAGGACAATTAATTTTCCCAATTTTTTCATGATTCTTTTTAATCCATCTTTTATTTATAAAACAAGTTAAGTTCATTTAATTTGCACAGAACTCCAATGTGAAACACCATATGAGACACAAATAATTAAGAACAAAAAGGCAGCCATTATACCTAATTCACAAGCAAAATATCTCTCACCATTTTTTGGAAGTATTGATGAGAATAATTTGATTTTGGGTAGTAATTATAACTTACTAGTAGAGTTAGTTTATACAACCTCCTTGGTTTTAAATTTTCTCTCTGTGATGAGAACTTCTCTTTATATTTGGCATAGAGAAGATATATATTACTTGGAAGATATGCTTCATTATAAAATTAAGGAATATCATATTGTACCTGTTATTTATGGTGTTTTATATTTTGGGGGGTGAAGAGGATATCCAGGGATACTCTGGATTTACTCCTTTTTCTGTGCTCAAGAATCATACCAGGTTGGGTGCAGAAGACCACAGAAAGGCAAGCAGATTTACTCATTTTTATCTTTCCAGTACTCCTGCTGTTTCATATAACTGTGTTTTAAACTAATCAAAATGCCAAAGTGACATATTGTCAGAGGAAATTCACCAATGAAAACTGAACTCCATAAATAAAAAAAATCTTGCTAAATACTATTTCAGGAGAAACTAATCTATGAAATCTTACTTAGGAACATTGTTGACATATATAGCTCTTCAATAATTTATAAGTGATAGAATCACAGTTGTAGGTATCTTTCATAATGTGGAAAGGGAAAAGCTATGCTTCCACCAAAGCAACCTTTTAAATATAGCATTTTTTAGATCAGATTACCAATACATTTTCAGAAAGATGAATTCTATACCAGAGCTGTGGAAATCAAAATGTTGGAAACTTGGAGCCTATAAATTTTAAATAAATCAAATTTATACCTTTTATTTTAAAACTGGACATCAGGTGGCTATAATCTATAAAAAATATTGGAAGGATCTGCACAAAAATATATTAACTCCACTCAACAAAACATTACCTAAACAGACTATTAATCTGTTCTAAAGGTGTGTGGGAAGGCAATATCATAATTTAAAAAATCATGTTGGAATGCTGGAGAGATAGCACGGTGGTAGGCCATTTGTCTTACATGCAGCTGACACAGCAAGAACTCTAGTTCAAATCATGGGATCTTATATGTTCCTCCATCCTGCTAGGAGTGATTGTTGTACATAGAGCCAGGAGTAATCCCTGAGTGTCGCTGGGTGTAACCCAAAAAATAACAACAAAAAATCAAATTATTCTGTATTTTAATTGAAAATGTTTCACATAACAGACTGGCTGTTTTTTAATAGTTAGCAACCATTGGTAATATTCAAAAGAGAGATGTTGTTGTGTTCGGTACTGAGGTGAAAAATAGTTCAATTAGAGTGGTTTTTTACAGTGCTTAAATTATTTTTATCAGTCTTGTTCAGAAATTAAAATGGAAAATTTTATTATTATTATTATTTTTATTTTGAGCCACAACTGATGATGCTCAGTGGTTACTCCTGGCTAGGTTCTCAGAAAACGCTCCTGGCTTGGGGGACCATAACGGGTCACCGGGGGATAAACTGTGGTCCATCCTGGGTCAGTTTGTGCAAGGCAAATGACCTACGGCTACGCTCCAGCTCCTAAAATTGAATTGTTTAAAAATGTATTAACACTGATTAGCTAAGGCGTATTCCAAACTCTGAAACTTACTTTAAGTTGTCATTATGCTAGTAAGTACAAAGATAAATATTTCAAATTTACAAAACTATAGTTGTTTCATATAAAATGCATACAAGACATTATAGGGCATATAATATCTCTACACTTGTAGATCTTTGTTGTGTTAATCTCCATTATAAAATATTTACATGAGAAACACAAACATATATTTGTGAGCATCCTAGGACATTAACCTGACTGGTAGGAAAAGGTTCTTGTATATAACGTGGGTGAAGGTCAGATGGGAAAATGTCTTCAAAAGTGGGAGAAGAACAATTTGTAAGAAGTTGGGAAGAACAATTTGATGATGAATATGTTTTCTTATCTCCATGCAAAGATAAAAGAAAACAAAGCAGTCACATTTATTCCTTTTCCTACAATCTACCTTATCTACCTCCTATTTTTGTTGTTAGCTCTGGTAATATTTATTTTGTTGAACAGACCCTCTGAGATATTTTGTTTCTTAAAAATAATCTAATGTGTAGATAGTACAGAGATTTAGAGTGTATGATTGCATGGAACAGGTGTTAGGTTCAACTACTATACTACCCTCAAATTACTTATGCTGGGAATAGCTCTTGAGTAATTTAGAATGTGGCTAACATAATCAGGCTAACATAATCATCATGTTCAAGTAAAATTTTGATTAGGTATTTAACACTTGTTAAATACAATGGAGAATTTCATTGTTTCATATGAATTGTCATGACTGAAGTGTAGTAACATGGATAGGATTTTGGCTTTCATACTACTGATCCAGGTTCTATTTCCAGTATTGAATATAAACATGATCTTCCAATCCCTGCTAGAAGTGATTCATGAACACAGAATCCAGAGTAATTCCTGAGCACTTCTGAATGTGGCCCTAAAATTAAACAAACATAAAATAAATAAATAAATAAACTAAGGAATGTCTTGGTTTGCTCTTATGATAAAAAACTAAAACTCTTACTATTGTCCTACAATTTCAAATTATTGAAACAGTTCCAGGTTTCATTTTCTTTAGCCATTTTCTGATTCCTTTGACTGGAAAGCAAATACCTACTGTTCCTAGTCAAGTTAAATAATATTATTCTTTATTCCTGAATTTTTTACCACACTTTTCCCAGGAAGACAGAATAGATCAAATCCACTGCTTCAAGATTTCCCAGTTATGACCATCTAAGTTCTTTCCATCTTTTTTATAGCATCTCTTATAGCAGATTTCCCACAATTGTCTTAGTTTCCTAGGAACACTGACTGGATAGCACTTAAATTTGAAATTCCCTCTTATACATATGTGGCATTTTAGTGACTAGAATGGTATATAAAAATTAAAAAATAATTTACCAGTGATGTCTGAGATATTTTGATTCTTATCTTTGGTGAAACCCATTAGACATAACATTTTACAACAGAATAAACATAATACTGTTTATTGTTCCGGTTCTGAAATGGTAAAACCTTTTATTTGCTTTAACTGGAATACAGGCTCTATGTTGTCTGGGTGTAGCAATTATCTGTTTTAAACTGTAGTCATAAAATTATCATTCTAAAGCAGGTTTTAAAATCGAACTGAGTAAAACCTTCATCAGGAAATTAGATATGGATAAGGACTCAAGTTATTTCCTTGTATTTTTAACACTGAAATGCATTGATTCAGATCAAAGCCAATTACTTGTTATCGGCTACCTGAACGACCTTGGGTAAGTAACTTATATTAGCAGAAGTTTCTCATGTATAATATGAGGGATTGGAGGAGCTTATCCCTGAGGTCTTTTTTTCAATTCTTAAATTTTGTGTCTTTTTGTTTCTCTCTAGGGAATTTTAACTCTGAAAACCAGCCATTTCACGTCCTACTCTCCTGCAAACGAGAAATATTCAATTCCCAGTGCTGAAATAAATTTGCATACACAATTGTATTATATTACACAAGGGCAACAGAATTATGATATATATAAATTATTTTTCAAACTCTATTAAGGTAACTAGATTTAGTTGAATTATGTAGAGAAGTCAGGGAAAGTATATTTACCCATAACTCCTTTTCCCCCCCACTGTATGATTTCAATTTTTAAAACATAGTAGTATATTATTAATGAAAGACAATTTATACCTAATTTTTTAAAAAAATCACATAATTGTCAGCATTTCAGCACATTAGATTACCCACTTTAATGGATAGCTTTGAAGACTTTGGATTTAAGCATTCTTACTCATTACTTTGGCATTGCAGAAAATGACCATGAGAAAAAATTCTAGCCCCTTAAGAATAAACATATGTCTTTGCTGCACAAATGCAAGATTCCATATAGAGTTATTGAAGTTAAATATTCAAACTATTTTCAAAAATAAATCCTTTTTTGGGTCACACCCAGCAGCGCTCAGGGGTTACTTCTGGCTCTCTGCTCAGAAATCACTCCTAGCAGGCTCGGGGAACCTTATGGGATGCTGGGATTCGAACCATCGTCCTTCTGTATGCAAGGCAAATGCCCTACCTCCATGCTCTACCTCCATGCTATCTCTCCGGCTCTGAGGTGTTTTACCTCTTATTCTCTCTTCATGAGCTATCTATTTCTGCCAGGTACTACTAGTGAAGCTATATGTATTATGATTTGTGATTTATGTGTGTTAAAAGATCTTTCCTATTTGTGGAGGGGGCATGCTCAGTGGTGCTCAGAGATTATTCAAGACTGGTCAGGTATAACTCCTGGCTGAGCTTGGAGAAACATGTGCTGTAATAGGGATTGAACTGGAGTTGGTAATGTCTATATGCCCTAACTCTTGCCTTTTATTTGCAAACAAATAAACCTCTTTTTAAAAGCTTGTTTTTATTTATTTATTTATTTATTGTTTTTGAGCACTATCGAGTTGATCAATACTTAGTTGTGGCTTGCTCAAAGAACATTCTTGGTAAATCTTAGGGAGACCATTTGAGGTTCTGTGATCAAACTTTGTTCAACTACAGGGAAAACACTCCACTCACAGTACTATCTCACCAACCCGTTATATCCTTTCTTATACTAAGGCTGTATTTGCTCATTTCCTATAGAAATTGAATGCAAAAATGTAACTATATTTGATCCAGTAGTCTTACTTAATATTTTATTTAGTTTAATTGACTAAATTATATCCATTCACATCAGCATAACCATGCCAATCATAGATAATAAGGTTGCTTCTTTTTTCCATCACATTTTCTTATATAATTTTTTTCACTATAATAAAGTGTTTAGAATAGAAACTAAATTTGCTTTGTAAGAGATAACTTGTCGGGGGCCGGGAGCTAAGGTGCCTGTACTAACCGCAGTTCGATCCCCTGGTTCCCCATATGGTTCCCCGTGCCTGCCAGGAGCGACTTCTGTGTGAATAGCCAGGAGTAGTAACACCTGAGCGTCACCGGTGTGACCCAAAAACCAAAAAAAAAAAAAAAAAAAAAAAAAAGCAGTTTACTGATTGATTAGTTTTGGGGCCACATTCAGTGATGCTCAGGGATTACTCCTGGCTCCTTACTTAGAAATCACTCCTGCCAGGCTCAGGAGACCATATGGAATGCCAGGAATCAAACTCGGGTGTGTCCCGGGTTGGCTGCATGCAAAGCAAATGCGCTACCACTAGATTATCCATCTGACCCCAGTAATTACTGTCTTTTAAATAATCTTATCTGTTCATAGGATTTTCATAATATTTTTTTATAATTTTTTTTAAAAAATCAAAAAAGTTCAACGATTTTCAGTATTTTTCTATGTTAATTGATATGATCATGAAAGATTAATGCATTTAATCATGCTAATTAAGTTTTAATGCTAATGAATCTTACATTTCTGGTTTGTTATCTAGGCCACAACTTTTGCACTGAATTACAAGAAAATTGAAATTCATATATTTTTCTATTCAACACATTGTCTATTCTTCAGTTGTCTACAATAATATGAATATCATTTTTTATGTTATTTATAATTGTCATTTAAATTTTATTCTCTATATTAAATTTTGTTTTATTATTGAGAGGGTTAATATGATAGATTATATAAATATAATGATAAAATATGTATTTTTGGTTTATTTTTTCAAAGTAAATTATATAAACATCATGTTAATGTAGGTATACCTTTATATAATTTCTGAAGAGGCGGTGGCGCTGGAGGTAAGGTGCCTGCCTTGCCTGCGCCAACCTAGGACGAACTGCAGTTCGATCCCCCGGTTCCCCATATGGTCCCCCGTGCCTGCCAGGAGCGACTTCTGAGCACATAGCCAGGAGTAACCCCTGAGCATCACCGGGTGTGGCCCAAAAACCAAAAAAAAAAAAAATGAAACATAAAAAAATGAAATCAATCCCTAGCTTTAATAATAAAGTTTGTTAATAAGTAAAATACCTTGAGGGCTACATCTGCCTGTGAGCAGGCTATATTCTCACTTCTATTTCTGTGCTTATTGGTCACTTTAATCAGACTAAAGTATCTGTCGGGGCCCAGGAGATAGCATGGAGGTAAGGCGTTTGCCTTTTATGCAAAGGTCATCAGTTCGAATCCCGGTGCCCCATATGGTCCCCCGTGCCTGCCAGGAGCAATTTCTGAGCATGGAGCCAGGAGTGACCCCTGAGCACTGCCGGGTGTGACCCAAAAAACCAATAAAATAAAATAAAATAAAATAAAGTATCTGTCAATGGTGCCAGGGATCTTTGGCTATGTGTAAAGGAAGCATCTTAGCCATGACATTATCTCTCTGACCCATGAGTAACATACATTCTGAATAAATTTAATATAGGAACACTAAAATGTTATTATCTGCCTGGTATATCTTTTGCTGATCATTTAACTTATTTTTCAAACTGACGCTTTAACATTTCTCTGGTAATTAATTTTTCATTTTATTGGCATATAATTAACTTCATTTGCAAATATTTTCTTTCATATTAATTCTTATTACAATGAGTTTAGTTATATTTTTGTATCATGCATTTTGCATGTTAAACTTTATATAAAAATTTTATTCAGTTAAAATTTTTCTTGATATATTTTCTGTTAAATTGTCACTATGTACCTTAAATATTATTATGACAGATTTATAATTCACTTTGTTCACAATAAAAAATATATAAAAATTAAAGCCTACTTCTAAGCTTGAAAAAATTATCCAAATGTTGTAGCCTATTTATATCACTTAAAATATCTTTGATAATTACTAATGTGGTGTCACATACTCTATTTCTTCAAGTAACAAAGATTTTTAAATAATTATCTTCAGTGCTGTATTATATTTAAAAACTTGTTTTATCAAGTTATTTAGTTTTAAATATTTTGTGACATTTATGTAAAATTTTATCTAATATGTATAAGAATTGCATTCCTTTAGTTTGGATATGCTGATGTTTAGTTTTGCGTTATGCTACAATATCTTTATTTCCCTTTGTTCATATGTTATGTTATGTATATGTTATGGTGTGTGCTCTTTCTAACACAGGCTATCTGATTGTCTTTTTAACTAATTTTCAATGTAATTTTTTTCTGTTGATATCCATTTTAGTTAGCTCGTAGTCCTATCAACATGTTAAAGGAGGAAATTCATTATATCTTCTTCAGTTTTACTTATGTTTCTGGGATCTATAGGTTGATATATTTTATTAATTATGGGGCATATATCTTTACCCAAAATTCTTAACACCCATTTCTGTGTCATTTTCTGAAATTTAAATTAGAATATCCAGCATTACCTTATGCTTCATTATTATGAATGTCCTATCAGTTTTCATCTCTTTTAAATTATATTTATTTTAGTTCTTATGAACTCATTTTCTAGATCAGAAACTCCTAATATTAAAGCTATCAGGTTTTACATTTGAATTACATTGTTTATTTATTTATTGGCCTCCCAGAGGTGTTTAAGACGCCCAGGAGTATTTCTCAATGGTTCTCAACCAATCAAGGGATCATTCAATGCTATACCTGAAATATGATAATATATGGACCTATAAATATTGATTATTACCTATTTGAGCTTAGCATTTCTGCAAGGACTGAATCTGATAGTATTCATAAAACTCCAGATCTGTTTTTGTCTTTTAGAATGTCAACTGTTAGGGCTTGCACCACAGTCAGCTGTATGCAAGGAATATAACTTAACTCCCATAGTATCATTATCTGACCATAATTACAATGTTTTTTATACCTAAAACATATTTCATTTTTACTAATTTTAAAGTCAACTGCTTTCATTGATTTAATTACATTACTTTGCATATTTATCCATATAACCTTTCAAACATGTTCTTCGATAATTTTGATTTCTGAAATCTTATCTCCATAGAACTGATTAGCCTTTTTTCTGTTTTTGTTGACATTTTAATGGCAGTTTACTTTATTGTGAGATAAATAGTTATATCTACTTGTGAGATCTATTACTCAACACTTATCTGTGGATTTTATTTGTGGCTGGAACTGAAGAAACTATAGCTCATCATTTATATTCATACTGAAACATTTTGATGATGTCCTTAAATCAGGGGAATGAGTGGACAATTTTATTAAGTCTTTGTCTTTTTTTTTCTCTTGGCCTCTCTTACCATAAGGCCCTAAAAACAAAATTTAGCTTCTGTCTTCTGCAAGATGTAAAAATGTCATATGCATATTGATTTGTATAAAATTTAGATCTCCCTCATTTCATTAATATTTTATCTGAACATATTCTTTACAATGTTACTATACTATATGTATTTGCTTATTATGGTAGGGTGTTTCCTATTTTTGGTTGGGGTGGGTTCAAGAGAAATTTGACCCCACCAAACAATCATTAGGGTGTATCCTGGTTCTTCCTTGGTGATCACTAATAATGGACTCTGGAGGATGGAAATTGGATCAGCTGCACACATAGCAGGTACCTATCCTCTGAAAGGTGATTAATATTTTTAAATAAATATTGCTGTATGGGATAGAGATGAAGAACAGAGATTAATATTTGCCACAGACCTTAATGCAACAGACCTTTATTTATTCCCTGGTATTACATATTGCCCCAGCATCGTATAGAGATGAATGTAGCATCTGTTGTTTTATTTAAAAACTAACATTATTTACCATATTAGAAAATAAAGCTACATTTTTCCAAAGAAAATTAACATTACACCATGATGTTTTCTCTCATTTTCCTTAATATTTAATATGTGTATTTTTATTTAAAAGACTAAATATATTAGAGTGAGCAATTACATAAGCAAGAGGCTTAGGTACATTTATCTTATATACATGTATATATTAATTTATATACTTAAAAATCAAGAGGAACAAAGTTGAATTACTAATAAAATTGACATAAGTCAAAATATAATACAACAATTGATGTTATTTTTCATATACATAAATTTATTTGTCACGAAATATATATCAATTTATGAATTTGCCATTTTTGTTATATTTGTATATCATTAAAATATAATTCCCTAAAAGAAGATCACAACATGAAGCTAAAAATTAATGACAGGCATTAAGACATAAATATTCAAGGTCGTCATGAATCAAATATCTGAATCAAGCATAATCTGAATTTACATTTCTTTTGAGATCTTAGTTAATGCTTTGTAACAACCAATACTTAGAATGTAATTTGAAATTCCTTTCTTTCTCATGAAATATACTTGCACAAGCATTAATGGCTTTGCTAAGAAATCTTTTATGTATGAGTCTGAGTATATTTTATAGGTCTGATGGAAAATGTAAAATTGAAGACTTACATGGATTAAGGATGCAGATTCAATGTTCAGAGGTTCAAAGTCATCACTCTCCTCATATTAATAAGTGAACAATTTTGCTTTTATTATAGTGCTTTATAATTATAAGGTAGCGAACACCACATTCCTTCATTTCTTAAAACATCCTCTTTTCTAAAATAGAACTAATTTTAATACACCTAGTCTTTAAAACCAAATCATAGCTATTATATTTTAAGAGTTTTATTTAGAATCTGTAGAGTGTTAGTTTTACCAGATTTAAAAGTACTCAAAATGATAATAAAATGGCATCCATCCATCCATCTACTTATATTTACATTCAAAAAATTATGTGAAGAGAATTTCTCTTTACTTCTAAGTTATTTGTCTAGTATCCATTTTGCTGCAGTTTTTTTCCCCTAAAATCATTACTATCATTTGAGATAATTGAAAATTCTTTCTTAGAGAAAAAAGTAAGTGTTCTCATTTATACAATGATATAGCATATCTTTCCATTTTTTTGTTTGCAACACTGATTATTATGCACCCTATGCATTTATTACTATTCTAGAAGATAAATTAAAATCACTTTTATTTAGAAACCAGTTTATGTTGCATACATTTTTCTCCATAACATATATCTCAATCTTAAGAACCCTCAAATTCATGTATATATAGAATAAAAATTATGTAGATATGTTGTCCAATGATGGGAAATAAAGGAGTCCAATATTTTAAAAATTGTTTCATTCAGTAAGGTTAATGTAAAGCTGATTTTAGCCATTTGGCCATTTTGCATTTCAAAATCATTTTAAAATGCAGGAGAAACCTTTAAAAAAAACTATAATTGTCCTTTGAAGCAAACGAAATTGATTATTCAGGTCTTGATAGTTAGGGAATGAGGAAAGTGCTTCCCTCCTAATTTCTGAGCTCAGTCCTACTTGGTCATAAGAATTAGTTCCAAATATATAAAGGAAAAACTTTTCTATGACATTTGATTACTTTTATGTCATTTCTTTTTGAAATATAGCAAGACTTCTAGCTTTTTCTTATACTTTGTTATGAAATTGTCTATTTGCTCCACTTTCCCCGTCATGCATGCATCACCCTTAAATCACTCATTCCAAGTTCTTCAGCATGTGGTTTGCATTGTTGAGTTTCTAATAACCTTTTCTATTACTAATTGAATTATATATTTTGAATTACACGTATCAATGTTAGAGTTGTGAAGAATAAAAATACTATATACGTGTGTTTTTCCATAATACTAACATTTGTGTTTATTATTTATAAATTATAGAAAAACTGGAAGAGCATGTTTAACTATTCTTATATGTGGGAAAACTTCTTATGTGTGGGAATACTTTCATCCTCAAGAAACTGAAATGAAAGTTTTTTTTCTTCTTTTAATGACAGTGACTTACATTTAATTAAAAAATCTGGTTGGTTGGATATCAAAATATAAGAGAAAAATAACTGCTGAAATTTTAAATGATATTTGTTAAATAATTTTAATATATTTAAACTAGGGTTTAGTTTATTTCTGTAATCTAAAATTATTTCTATTCTACTTTAAAGCAGAAATGACTTTAAATATGTTGAATACCTTCCTTTACAGTGTAGTCAAATTGGGCTAATTCTCATAACCAGAATGATTTAATCACTTACTAAATGAACCACTTATTCCATCTGTTGACCCACCACGATGATTAGTATGCATTTTAGAGTGCTGTTAATTTCTTCAAGTAGTCTGATATTTGGAGTATCATTACTGAGGTTTCTACAATATATCAGGTAGCGTTTTGCTCATAGTTCCTATTTATTTTCATATGTAATGTATCTTTAAATTTTCAAGAACCATTTTAAAATTATTGTGAAATAATTATGACATTTAGACAGATAGATATATTTTTTCTTCAAAAATCTTTCTTGCTGACTTAAAATGTCAAAATTTTAAATATTAAACTTAAGTAAGGGGAGCATGGTGATTAGAAGAGGCACCTTAAGTACTTAAAATCATTAATAAGCATTTTTGCTTTAATGTATAGAGTAACTGATTACAACTATTGCTTACATTAATATTTAAATGCTTTAAGATAGTAGCATAGGACGAAATTTCATCATTTTACACTAAAAGATTTTAAAATGATGCACTTTTTGAACTTGTCATCTATTCCTGATAAATTCTCAAAAAATTCAACTGATTATGAACTCTGACAGTTTTGAAAATCCTGTCCACTACTCGTATTTTTAAATTTTTCTTATCCATACTTGAGTTACTTTTGAATATCATTGAAGTTTTAGGATTTCGAAGTATATTTTATTCAGCTCTGAAACCAAGATTAGTACATTGTGTTTATTTTATCTAAAATAAGTATTATTTTGTTAAATAATGAAATATATATGAAATTTTTATTTATGTGCTTTGAACAGTAGAAACCATATGTGCTAAAATTATTTGAAGAGACCATAATAAGAGAGATTTAGGAATTTTCGCTATAATTTTGCATTCATTTTAAGTAAGAAAGAGAAAGTTTTGAATTCTGATCTGTTCATTTTTCAAGGGACCCGGAAGCATCATTTTTAAATTTTACCCACAAAATAGCACATATATATATATATATATATATATATACATATGCATATAGATAATTTGCATAAGTATGAGTTAGAAAAGTCATACTGAAGTATTGAGTATATATATTTTAACAGTTTAATTTGATCATTCTGAAAACTTTAAATATACAACTTATGTGATATTTTTTCCACTGTAAAAAAATAATATTAAATGATGTAAATTTTAAAAGCCAGTTGAGTTGATGAAATTTTGTGTGTGTGTTTTTGTGACTATTATTATAGCTCTCAAGTTTACACAAATAATAAAAGAAATGCATATTATTTTGGCATTAAAATTGACTTCTAATTATTTTAGTATTAGTATATAGTTATTGTAAATTGAATTGCCTTTGTTAAGGAATTCATTTTGCTGTCAAAGCTCTT
>PVKC010038582.1:0-12712 GCA_004027635.1 Crocidura indochinensis
AGTGTCTAACTCTTGTTACTGAAAGTATCGTGTCTTTAGTCCTTCTATTTAATTTTCTCTAACTTCATATTGGTTGTACACTGTCTTTTATGGGGGTTTGGGAGTGCTGGGCCATATTCAGCAGTGCTTAACGGCCTTTCCTGACTCTGTGCTTAGGACTGAGCACTGCTATGGGAAATATTCAGTGCTGGAGATAGAACCAGGATCAAGGTAAACATCCTACCCCCTCTACTATCTCTGACTCCTGTACACTACATTATTAGGAGACAAAGTCTAAGTTCTTTTGGTAAGCAAAAGTCTGTCTGTGGGTTTTAGGATTTTTCTTTAAGGATATTTTTGTTAATAAGTCCCAAATGCTGCTCTTTCTGTTATTAAATTTTAGTTAATTATTTCTGTTAGTAAATCTTTTAGAATTTTACTGTTATTAAGTCCCAAATGCTTTCTGTGAACACCCTTACTTCATTCCCTTCTCATGAGCAGTGAGCAGTAATTGAACATATTTATTTGAATAAATGGTTTTATAGATTTGTATGAACTAGAGCTCACTGGTATGATAAGGTATTTATTAATATAGTTATTATACAGTATTAGTGCTCATTGCCTGACACATAGCAAATTCTTACATAGTTGATGAATTACTGTATGAATGGATGTTGTGAATCATAAGAGCACCAACCAGATTTGTTCAATTAATTTCCTAAATATGTATGCCTGTGTGCTTATAGAAAAAAGAAGCCAGGGCCAAAGCCGTAGTACAGTTGATAGGGCATGTGGCTTACCTGACTTCAATTCCCAGTAGCACATATGGTCTCTCAAGTACCAACAGGAGTAATTCCTGAGTACATAGACAGGAATAACCCTTGAGCATTTCCCCAGTGGCACAAAAAAAAAAAAGAAAAGAAAAAGAAAAAATGTCTAACTCCCTTCATTCAAAAATTTTAGCAAGCACTAATTATACATAATGTTATTTGACTTACCGTCTAGAGTTAGCTAAATCAAGACAGGAGTTGTTTTTGCTGTTTTTTTAATTCTTCTGAATCAAAAGCACAAAAACTGTGTTGCTGTTGAATTTTCACAAGACATGCAGACAAAGAAATACATTACATAGACAAATAAATGGTTATTACTGAGAAACATTCCATGAACTGCAGGTATTTATTGTCCAAATGGACTTATGTGAAAGGTTTCTAATGGAAAGATAACAGACTTATGGCCTCTTCAGATGGGGGCATTAGTATTCTGATCCAAGAGTTTCAGAGGCATTAGTTTACTTTGAATATTTTCATATCTTTTTACCACTGGGGACTTCAGTATTGGAACAAATTGATGCCTAGAGTCCAAAAAAGCTGTTTAGTATGTGATAGTGGAAAATTAAATAATGCATTTGTCCTGCAGGCTTCTGGCTCTCTCACTTATGCAAAATCAGTAGAATACGCAGTCTCGTTTTTGAATGCTGGATGTCTTCATCAAAAAGTGAGGAAATCTATTTAATTACTATCCTCAAAGGAATGGCATCAGGTTGCAGATATTTTATATTGAATTTTGGTTCCTGTCTCCAGTAGTCCCTGCTTACACAATGAACAGTGAATGATCATCTCAGAATTCAGTAGTTCTTCTCTAATCATTTCTTGGGATGCCCATTTTTTTCATCATCTTTATCAACATGGCAATTGAAAGCAAATGTATTGTAATTGAGGAGGCTTGGAAAATTGGTACATTAAAAGAAAAAGAATGCTAAAGCAAACTAGCTTGGAAGCATTACTTATGACAGTTCAATCTTCTGACAACTGTATTCTAAATGATTATAACTTAGCAAACATACCAGGCCACCTCATTTTAAAAGTCCTAAAATCAGTAAAGGAAGAAAAGAACAACTATGATTAAACTGCTGTGTTGTGTGTGTGTGTGTGTGTGTGTGTGTGTGTGTGTGGATGGTTTGATTTTTGTATCTCTATTTTTAAATTTGTCATGAGAACAGAGAAAAGAAAAGATTAAAATCTTTTGGTACTTTTTCAGTTAAATTCTTCTCCTAATTACTAGTTGTCCTAGTTCTCTCTCTCTCTCTCTCTCTTTCTCTCTCTCTAACTCTCTCTCTCTCTCTCTCTCTCTCTCTCTCTCTCTCTCTCTCTCTCTCTCTCTTTTGTCTGTTTTCCATCCTTAAAGGCTTCTTTGCTGATTTGCATGTCAAGAGGGTAGCATATTCAGGACTCTAAGAGGAAGGGCAAAGCATCTGCCACCCATCCATTCTATGACCAGGGCTTCCCTCACACTCCTTTAACGGGGCTTTAAATTAATCTCCTGTCCACACTCAGCTGAAGGCTCTGAATTTTTTTCCTCTAAAGCCATTACTTTCTGCTTGTTCCCTCTAGTTAATGAAACAGGGACAGAGCCACACACATAAAACTAAACACAAGTATTAACATTGGTCATGTTTCCTTTTAAATATATACTGCAGCTTCATACTACTGAGAATCAAACCCAGGATCTCAAAAACGCAAGGCAGGAATTCTACCCCATACCATATCGCTGGCTATTGCGTACAAATAATAATTGCTTATTGTTCTTGAATCTTGAAGACCTGGATTTTGATCTACCATGTTATCTGCCAACTTCCTCCCACTCTCTTCAGTTTTCTCTAGGATAAATAAATATCTAAAAATACATGACCACTTTCAGGCTGAGTTTTTGTTCAGAGTGATCAATTCATTCTATCATTGTTCTAGTAGACTCTTATCTAATCTAGCGACACTCACCACTCTGTTTGAATTAAAACCCAACAACGAACAATTTTTGTAATGAAGCAATTAAATGAAGCAATTAAAATGAAAAAAATAAAGTGGAAAAGATAATTGGTGTGTCCATGACTGTTGTAAATATTTCTCTTGTTCTTTTTCTCTTTCACATTCTCCTGCCCCTCTTCTTTGTCCTCCTGTTTTCTTCCCCTTCCCTTTCCCCCACCTACTTCTTCCTTCTCTTCTTGCCTCTTTCCTTCATCTTTCCTTCTCTCCCTCCCTTCTTTCCTTCCTTCCTTCCTTCCTTCCTTTTTTCTTTCTTCCTCTTCCTATTCTTTCATTTTCTTCCTCTTTCTACTCTTTTTCTTTCTTTCCCAATAACCATCAATCAAATAGTTCTTTTCATTTGGACAGGAAGGTCTGCAAATCTTTAAAAAAAAATTACACATAGGAATACACCTAAATAAGAAAAATGGTAAATCTGAGAGACATCTTTTTACCTACTTAGATATTAAGTTATTGATGTTGAGATTCAGCATATACTGGTTTGTCATAAGAATTATTTTGAGTTTAAAGGAATCTAATGACAGTAAGCCCTAGAAGACCTCTTGCCCCATCTGTTGAAATTCAAGCCTGAAATTTTCTGATTGAAGGCTTATGAAACACCTTCACAGAGAAAGCTGACTTTTCATTTTTATGTATTTACCTACTAGAGGCTAAGGTGTATAGAGATTATAGCTTTGTACTAGTGAAATTTATTATACAAATTCAAGATATTGCTTATCCCTCTGATTATTATTGCTCTATGTATATTAACATATTTTAAGAGATAAAGTTGTGATACATTGTAAATGAGTAGTAAATGTTTGACCTATCAACAAATTTTTTTTGGTTTTGGGACCACACCCCGTGACGCTCAGGGGCTACTCCTGTCTGTGTGCTCAGAAATCACTCCTGGCTTGGGGGACCATATGGAATGCCAGGGATGGAACCAAGGTCTGTCCTAGATCAGCCATGTGAATAGCAAACACTCTACCACTGCGCTATTACTCCGACCCTCCTAACAACATTTTTAAAAATATAAGCTTTTATATTGGAAGTGGATCATCTAATAGTATGTAAATGCAACAGTTGTGTGAAACATATACAAATTAGCCAGCATAAACAAGTTACAAGTGAAGTGCTACCTGGTATAACAGTATTGGGTAGCAGTTAAGGTAAACCTCTTGGTTTACTTAATTTAGATTATTTTTATCTTAAGAGAATCCATGTATCAAAAGATACAAGTATATATCCAGTTTCATATTCTAAAAGAATTTAAACATAATATTACATAGCATTGCAATTTAGTGGAGTTCATTGGATTTCCCCTCTAATTTAAAACTTGCTTACAAAAATGTTGTTTTCTTTTGATTAGAATTTCTCAAATAAATACAAATGGTAATCATTGGAGGGCTTGTTAAAACATAGTTTGCTGGCTCCTACCACCAGAATGTTTGATTTTGTACAGTTGAGATGAAGCCAATACATTTTTTTCTTGTGTGCTGTTGATGTGATTGACTGAGGAAAAAAAAAAAAAAAACACCCTGAGAAACACTCTTCAAGGACACAAGATTTCACCGGTCAGATAAATATAGGGAAAATCAGATCATTGTTGAGTGCTTAAGTGATTCAGTTAAGATAGTCACTTGATATAACTCTCAGCATTGTGTCCTTAAAGCCCAATCAGGATTGGAGGATAAAATTCTCCCTGATAGATTGATTCAGTGTGGTTTGTAATAGCATCACTTTGCTCAAAAGTGTCTGTGAGTTGGAGGAAGACCACATTGCCTGACCGCAAAGACCTATGGGAGAAAGATTTATTGGCATACTTGACCTTATCTATAAGAATATGTATTAGGAGCCAAAAAATGTTATATCAGGTAGCACTTCACTTCATTAGATACCAATGCAGGTGTTAATGGTTCACTCTTTAGTAATGGTTTCTTTCTAATGGGGAAAGAACAATGGGAAATGTGATTTATGTGTATGTATAGGATCATTCTCTGAGGAGTTGCAGGGTCACAGCCTCAGACCTTGTATCTCATTTTTAACATAACAAATATAATTTATATAATGCATGATATGCTTGCACCTATTTTTCTTGTAGTGCATTTAGACAAGGTTTGGGATCTTGCTCAGAAATTTATTAATGCATGCCCTTAAGCAGATTTTCTTATTGTCTCCAACTGGGTCTCATTTTCTTCCTCTGTTAAGGGGATACAAACACATGCACCTATTAGAAATGCTCTGAAGATAAACATGTATACTTTTATAAATGTCTGGCACGTGATAAATGCTGCACTCTTTCACTTTTTTATATGTCCCTTGATTATTACTAGGAAAATGTTTTTAATCAGTTGACATTTGCTTTTCATAGTTTCTTTCAATAATTTCTTAGTCTTAAAAAAGTTCTGATCTCTTCAAGACTCTGACTACAGGCTTTCTGTATATAAAAATTGGGAAACTTATTATATTTTCAAAGAGTAGCATTGGAGAACATCTTTCTACAAATTCTCATTATTCTTATTCCAGGTGTCATTCCCAAGGATACAGGTTTGAATATATTCTACCGTTGAATATATTTTACAGTTCTTATATTTATTAATAATTTATCAACACTACTGCAACTATCAAATTTTGCTCTTTTATTAATTTTTATATTTATTAGCTTCAAGTATGCATCGTTATATTTTAAATATTTTAATATGCTTGAAGTGTCTGATTTCCATTCAGTTTTGAAAAATTAATACCCTTCCCTGCTTGACCTCTCTCATTCCCCTTCGGGAACTTGAGTATGTAATATTCTGTTGTCAAAATTTTAGATTCTGTCTTTGATGTGATTTGATTGTACTTTTACTTTGTCTATATATAAAGAACTGAAAGCAATGTTTTTATTTGGAATGAATCATTCATATTGTTTGAGACATGCACATCCTTGTAGTTTGTATGCTATCTAAATTCGGGGGTAAGAAATTTGTTCTAAGAGAGTGATTTGGATAAGGGTTAAAATGTTTCTAATGTCCCATTTCTACAGAAAAGGGCAACATGAAGAATGCCCTCTGCAATTAAGTTTTCAGATCATTTTTCTCAAGTACTTTCAAACTGTTGTTTTGATGGTGTGCCATACCTCACCATGATGTTTCCAGTTTCCATGGAGGGAAGCTGGGAGCTTCCCAGAGAGCAACCTTAGATGCGTTTGTTGAGCACTCTGTTTCTTCCCTTAAAGAAGGTGGATTTCCTTGAAACAATAATTTTTTTCTGTAATATTTTTATCAAAGTTAATAAGCCTAAATTTTATTAACATAATTCGATTGCTCACAGATAATGTATACTCCACTAAATAAATAAGACATTTCATTATTGCAAATAGCATTTAACAACCCCATTCCCACCCACACCCTAGAGAAAATCTGTTTACCTAGGCAGGGATGCTCCTGTTTTGTTCAAGTCTCCCGAAGCATAGACATGCCTGAATGAAGGCCACTGACCCACATCTGTGATTTTGGTGCACAACAGAACTAAAACAGGGGATCCAGTGGGGAAAGGCAAGAAAAAACTCCCTTGCTGTCCTTGACAGAAGTAGGGTAGCCCCAAAGCTTTGAACAAAAGGATCTAAATAATTATAAGGGTTGCACTGAGCTTCCAGGCTCCTGTGTTGGGAACAGTAAGCTAAATTGACCTGGTAACTTCTGCTTGGCAAGTGGAAAGAATCTGCTTGAGGAAACTGATTGGATCCAACTTACCCTTGTGTGTTCCTAGTGTCTTTCCAGTACAGTCTTAGTCATTACTTTTTGAATGGAACTTATTAAAAGAAATCTCTGTTCCCAGACTTTTCACCAAGAATAAGAAAACCAATGATCTCATGAAAAGGTGGAAAGTTGTGCTTCCAAAGACTTGTTCAAATCGGCAATAATTATATCTTGAGCATCCTTTGAAACCTATGAGAGCTATATTAATCGATCAGTGACAGTAGTAATTGTTGAAGAGTAATATCACCTGCTCTGTCTTTTCATGGTGTAGCTTCAGAAGTGTCCCAGTTGGTTCAGCACAGACAGTGAAGATTACCCAGGTAAACCCCTCACTGCACTGAGGAGGGGACTGATTGCCCTTATGGGGAGATACTTTTTCTGTACAGAAATGCCTCCTATGACCTGTCCTTATCTTGCAATAAGTCCAGGAATTAGTTCTGTTCTTTAGTTCAAATGATCATCACAATCCATTCCACAGAGACATTCTATTAATGGTGGCTATTGAACCTGTCAGTAGTTTGCTACTGGGAACTCACTGAGATTGGTAGTTGAACACAGCTATATTTCCTGAGGCCACCAGCCCCGACCCATTGGCCATGGGATTCCGTCCCTCTTCAGTATAACTCAGAGCTGTAATTAATAGCATGTAAAGGAAAACAGATAAGAGAGAAATCCTGGCATGGAAAGCCTGTATGCCACAAAGAGAAACCTAGGAGCAGATCTTAAATAACAAGAACCTTCCAAATGGATGGAATCAGGTGTACTAAGAGCAGAGCCCAGGGAGAGTGGAAAGGGGTTGCTACACTTCAAGATCAGTGTTGTGCTCTAAGAGGAAGTTAATAGAAAAAAAAAGGAGAAGGGTCTCATGCCAACTCCATATTTTATTAGGTTTTCTCTTACTTTTTATTGTGCAGACAAGTAGCATTTTTATTATCTAAGTTTAAAAATGCCCCAATTTTATCATCTTTTCTTCTTTTTTTTTGACCATTTTCATTTAGGTATAGAAAAAGCATTCTGGAAAATCCATCCATACATGAGTAAATGATCTAAGATGAAGTCACTGATGTTATTAGTATCTCACTTTTCCTGGCACTTTTGCAGGATATGGCATAAGGAGAGGGAGGGTAATGTTTCAGAAATTGAGTCACTTAATCTCCCCAGGTTTGCTCCCTATGGAAGGCACTCTGGTTTCTTGGTGCAGGTGAGAAATCATTGTCTTAATTCAGATGGGATGTCTTAGTCAGATGAACTTTGAAAAATCTCCTGTCGCCATTATAAGCTTCTCACCAGAAATGATAGTGTTGCCAATAAGAAGGAGAAGCAGGCTAATAACATTTCAATTTTTAAATTCTTGGCCTCATTTATCTTTTGGGCTGCCCCATTATTGAAGTACAAGTGCTCGTTGTACACACATTAATTCTGGGATTTGTGTTGAATCCAATCACACATAGCCAAATTTGCTGGGCTCAGTGCACAAGCCTTTGACATTTGAGGCCAAATGTTCAAATCACAAACCTGAAGGTCATCGCGTGTATTAGACAGGGAGGAATTAAGAAGATTCATAGTCTCCATCTAAGTCAGTCATTACAAGCCTGTCACCATCACTAATGCATTATTTATCAGATAAGATAAAGGAATTGTATTCTTCAACTATTCCCCCAAAACAACAGTATTTAATGCCTGGAAGGGTGGAGTCCATTTGTACTGTCAAGTAGGAAAGTATGTGTCTTATTTTAAAAAAGAGACCCTTTCTGTTGCACTAATGAGCCTTCTGTTTTGATCTCTAACATGTTGTTGCATGTATTTTTAGCTTGGTGTTATGCCATTGGACAGTCCTTCTATAAATGACAAACATTTGCATGAGCAGAGCTCATTAAGTATTTTTAGATCTGCTGTGGCCTTCAGATGAGTGTAACTAAACTGGAAGGGACTGTCTTGTAAGATTCAGCTCCGTGTCTTCTCAACCTTGGAAGTGGTGAAAACACATCATGTCAGCCAACTCATCTGATGGAAAGAGCCAGACCCTAAATGATAGAGAAATTTGAGTGAAGGAAAAATAAGCTAATTTTCACATATACAAATGTCAGATTCATAGGACTTGGGTTATCACATTTTATATAATCCCAGAAAAGTTAAAAGACTTGTAAAAGGGCAAAGAGACAGAAAATACTGATTCTGCTGCTGCTTTCTTAGTCACAGAAAGGAGGTGATTTCTGATTTCCTTTTTTTTTTCCCCTTTTTTGAAAACATTTCTGAGACTTGCAATTCCTAGTAGAGGTTATAATCTCCCTGGGGAAAACTAATTTGACAGTTTGAGAGACACCACAGTGGAGTAAGTCTGGTGAAATGCCTCATGAAAATGTAGGTTAAGACAAAATTCACGTCAGGAAATATTCCAGATGCCTCAACAAGAGATGCAGAGCCTAAACTTGTTAACTGGAAATAATAGCAGGACCACAAAACCTCTGAAATACACATGGCTTCATCAAATTACTCAAAATCCCCTTGGTGGATAAGGTTTAAACCAAGTAAATGTAAGACTACAGTGCAAAACCACAATGCCAATTAATTTTATTCATTGATTTTTTGAAGGGTATGTTTTATTTATCACTCCTTCATTTCCCCCTTTGTTTAGAGTGGCAGGCAGAGGCCTTGAAATACTTGTGAGCTGCTTAAATCTTATGCTTACTTTTATATATGCCTTCCCTTGTCTAGCATCTTTATTTTTTTAATTTATTTATTTATTTATTTATTTATTTTGCTATTTTGCTCTTGCTTCTTGCTCTTGCTCTGTTCAATGCACATAACCCTTCAGACTAATTTGGATCACCCTGTACTATAGCAGTTTACAAAATTCACTTGTCCTGGCCACCAGCATCAGTGATTCATTCTACTTGTTTTTCAGACTATTCTATTCAATGATCTGTTTATTTGGAAAGTGGAAACAGGAAATGTAATTAGGATGATTTTCATCATTGCTTCACTAATGGATCTTTATTTTTATTATTATTCGCCTTTTGCATTTAGATAAATAAAGCACATTAGATTCCTTGCTGGGAATCTATGCAGAACTGAGTATGAGATGAGTGAGAAAGCGATTCTTAAATTGAAATTACAATATTGTTGACATGGTGAGATAAGCTCCCATGGCTGTTAGTAGGAAGTAGTAAAGACATTCTAATCTGTTTGTCTTTAAAGTCATTCTAGTCTCTTAGTCTTAGAGTGGTGTTGAGGGAGTTACTTGTGGAATGGATATAAAGAATATTTGTTGACACATTCCATATGTCATTGTTTTCTGTAGCTGTGGCCTTTTAACTCTAGAGTCCCTATCTCTGATTTTGTATCTCATGCATCTACATTACTTAAGTCTGCTTTTGAGTCATGTGTTTATTTAACAAAAGAAAAAGGAGATTGCACAAGGAAATGTTTCATGAGCAGAAGGAAAGCAGAGCTTTCTACTGTGGTAGAGAATCTCATCTGGAGGAGGTTGAAGAATCCAATATACAGTAACATTAATAGATTAAAACACATAACAATAGAAATCTCATTCTATTACATTGCAGCCATCCAGCCCTTAGAATTTTGTTCACACATACTTATTGGCATTGCAGGAGCCAACAAAACAGCAAGTTGTTGCAAGCACATCTTGTAGAGATGCAATCTCTGCGATAATAATAATACTGCTTTAGTAGTCCTCAGAGAGCCCAGTGAGCCAATGCTAAAAAGTCAACTTCCATAAGAAAGAAAAGATAGCCGTATTTAGGAAGTAATTTTCTTAAGGTTATATCATGAAATTAGACCCAATTGTCCTCTGTTAAAGGCTATAGAGTGTGAATAACTAACAACTAACAGTGAATAACAAACAAACTGTCCAGAATATTGGACAAGAAATTCAGGTCCTAGAAAGGATATGAAAGGGGTTTCGATTTTTTAAATCAGATATTCATAATAGGTTAGATGTCAGGCACCCTGGCTTGTTGAATGAGCCGTCTCTCTTTTTGGTATACTTAAATATAACTTCAGTGCTCAGAAATATTATCTAAAGAATACTTTATTTTGAGTATGATTTAACTTTAAAAAGTACAAATTTACAAAGACAGTTAAAGAACTTAAGCCTTTAAATTCAATTTACAAGTCTAATTATTTTTATCTAAATCTAGCAACTTTAGTAATCACTTTTAAAGTGTTTTTACAGCCTCGTTAATTAAATCACTTAAATATTTTACACCGCACTTACAAATGTTATATATTCATTTTAAATAGTTAAGTTTTCTTACTTTTTTGTGAGATTAAGACAACACTTGTAAATATCATAAATTCAAGCTATAAATGTGGTAGATTTTAATTTTGAATGCTTTAATATTATATACAAATTAACAAAAATCTTCTTATAGTGGGCAACATAAATTTTGCTTTAAAAGTTATTCAATTCTTTTTGTAATCCTGGTGCCCTAACTTTAAAAATTGTTGCTCAGTTCTTCAATATTTAAATATTCAATCATAAATTCTATAATGAGTGTCTACCTTGTATTTTAAATGCCATCTAGACAAAGGTTGTGCTTAACTTTTGATACAAAATAAATAAATAATATCGTAGAATTGATTTACTTTATCTATTCTGTACTTTAATCAAAATTATCTTGAGATTAAATGAGATTAAATTAGAAAAGGAAAAAATTTACCAGAGCAGAGATGAGTTACACACCCAAAACAGTTAGATTGTTTCACAATTAGTGAAATTGCCTTTGCTCAAAAATTTTTATGGGCCAGAGTGGTGGCACAGCAGTAGGGTATTTGCCTTGCACACAGCTGACCCAGGAAAGAACAAGATCCAATCACCTTGGCATCCCATATGGTCCCCCAAGCCGAGTGATTTCTGAGCTCATACCCAGGAGTAACCTCTGAGTGTCACCGGGTGTGGCCCCAAAATCCAAAATAAAATAAAATAATATAAAATAAAATAAAGTGAAAACCATAAAGTTTAAAGAGATTTGAGGGACTTGAATGATAATACAGCAAGTAGCAATTTATCTTGTAGGCAACTGACTTGGGTTCACTCCTCAGCACTACATAAAATCTCATAAACCTCATCATATGTGATCCCTGAGTGCAGAGTCATGAGTAAGCCATGAGTACCATGGGTGTGGCCCAGTAACCAAGGACAAAAACAGTGGAATTTGATTTAAGAGTTTCAACCTCAGATATAAGTAATACCATCACACTTTACTTGGTGTTATTCATAACTTTATTTTAACAAGACAATAACCATCTGTATACCTAAACTAACACAGGCAGATTTTACTTTGCTGATGCTTCTTTGGGGCAAAAGGTGTATTTATCCATATCTGGAAGTACTCTGGAACTACTCAAGTGTCATTTCTCAATGTCAGGAGCACTCAGTGCAGTGTCAGACACGGAACCTAGGAATACTTTATGCAATACATATACTTCATATTCCTGATTCTACTGCTACTTTTTTTTTTTTTTTTTTTGGTTTTTGGGCCACACCCAGTGACGCTCAGGGGTTACTCCTGGCTATGCGCTCAAAAGTCGCTACTGGCTTGGGGGACCATATGGGTAACCGGGGGATCGAAACGCGGTCCATCCTAGACTAGCGCAGGAAAGGCAGGCACCTTACCTCCAGCGCCACTGCCTGGCCCCCAGTCCACTGGTACTTTCTTAAGAAATTTAACAGAAAAACAGTACTGTGTGCTTTAGTCTTGCATGAAGCCCACCTGGGTGAGTTCCATCTCATATGGTCCCTGTGCACAATCAGGAACAAAGGAGTGCAGAGCTACCTGAGTATTGCTGTTTATGTGGCAAAAAAAAAAAATAAGAAAGAAACTGACAAAAATATAAAGGAGAGAGAGATCAATGACATACATACTTTTATCTATTTATATACAGCTTTTGAACTAACCTAGCAATGTTCAAGGGTCACTCCTGCAGTGCTGAAAGGACCCTGCTGTGCCTGGAATAAAACTGGGTTAAAACAAATAAAAACATAATGTCTTCTTCATTGTACCATCACATCCCTTTATAATAAACCATTATACTGGATAGACATTAGATACATATTCTTGACAGATATTATTCGTTGATTACAGTTTTATAGACAGATATTAAAAGCAGGTCTAGTTTGATTTGCGTCTGTCACAACACTGCCTGAATATAATCCAGCAAAATGAA
>PVKC010038583.1:0-12704 GCA_004027635.1 Crocidura indochinensis
TCACAGAATATTTCTTATTGAAAAGTTCACAAAGAGAAGAAAAGATAAAAAGTGGGGAAAATCTTCACTGTTTACGAGAATATTTAGTAATATTTAGCTGTCAAAGAAAATAGATATAAAATATTCAAGGCCATACGTGTACATTTTATGTCTTTTGATATAATTGGGGTTTGTAAAATCCAGTGAAACACGTTGGTGTGTGATTAGGAATGTGGCGAACAGAAGTTAAAAAGGGTAAATGGGGGGTACTGAAGGTTGGGGATGATAGAGTTGAAAAGTGAAAATCAGCTTTACAGGGATGTGCGAAAGGGCGAAAGCCTTCGACATTGGGGCCTCCACAGACCCCATGCCAGGTAGAGCCAGGCTCAGGATCAAACTACGATTCGGTAGAGAACCAGAAGCCAGGATCTACCGCCCTCCTCCCTGAACCCTCACACCCTGCACAGGGACAAGGGCGGGGAAAACTTGGGATCCCCTCCCAGAGGGGCCACCGGACATCCACCTTTTCTGGCCGCCTGGGTCGCCACCCCAGGAAGCCCTGGAGGCAGGGGAGCGGGACTGGGTGCAGCTGTCAAGGTTTCCAGCCTGCCCAAACAAGGGAGAAAGCCTTCGACATTGGAGCCTCCCCAGGCCCCACACCGGGTAGAGCCAGGCTCAGGAACAAACCCACTGAATATTTCTTATTGAAAAGTTCACAGAGAGAAGAAAAGATAGAAAGTAGGGAAAATCTTCACTGTTTAAGAGAATATTTAGTAAGAGTAGGCTGTCAAAGAAAATAGATATAAAATATTCAAAGCCATACGTGTCCATTTTATATCTTTTGAAATAGTTGGGAGTTGTTAAATCCAGTGAACCACATTGGTGTATGATTAGGACTGTGCAATACAGAAGTTAAAAAGGGTAAATGGGTAAACAGGGCAGGAAATTTGTGTGTATGTCTGCATCTGTATGCACGTAATATGCCTAAAATGAATATTCAAAGAAGATAAAGTAAATCTGCTTACATCTAATGTTATGTTTAAGTATCTGGGGTTAAGGAAAATTTTAAATGAGCCAAGAGGAAACCAAGAAGCTTAAGCTGGACTAGCCTTATTTGCAAGTGAAGGATCTGGTGCTGCTTTCAGATGTTTATCCTTTGTGTTTTAAAATTTTTTTCTTAAGCTTTAATCTTTGTCATTATCTTAAGTCTGCTGGTGTTTCTTGTTCATGAACTTTGGTATGATGGTGCTTTGCAAGGATGTATTTATATTTTAATGGCCAACATTTGGTCAGCCCTTGTCCACTCTTCCCCCATTTTTTTGTAAAGTAAGTGCTTTAATTGTAAACTGTATAAAAATACCTTGTACAAACTCCCTTTTTGATTATTACAATAAGCCGAGCTGTAATAAATGAAATGTTGATTTTTATAATAAAACTGGAAAAACTAAAAAAAAAAAGGGTAAATGGGGGGTACTGAAGGTTGGGGGTGATAGAGATAAAAAGTGAAAATGAGCTTTACAGGGGTGTGCGCAAGGCAGAATACTAGATGGACATTCTACATACACAATACATAACTTAAGGATGGGATATATTATTAATAGGTACTGTGTGCACGGTTTTGAATATGTAGACTAGTAAGATATTGCCAGAGACTGCCTTAGTAAAAATGAGCAGCTCTCAGCACGCCCAAATGATCTTTTATAGGGGTGTGCGAAAGTGCAGAGTATAAAATGGACATTCTACAAACATAAAAACATAATTCGATGATAATGAGTACTATTAATGTGTCTTGTGCCCCCACGAGGTTTTGAAAATATAGACTGGTAAAAAAAAATTACAATGACTGCTTCAAGAAGCTGGGTGACCGGAAGTTCAGAGCCCCACCAGACCCACCCTAAGGAGCCGAGCAAGGAATGGGGGAAAAGCTGGGGTACCTTCGAGCTCCACCAAGGGACCCACCTCGCTGGCTCGCTCAGGCATGTGGCCCGGGGAAGCCCTGGAGATCTGGAGCTAGGCAGTAGAGGGGTGCTAGGGTCACCCAAGTCCCGCACCACCCGCCCTGAGGCCTGTCTAGGAAGGCCTCTGGCAGGGCAGAGGCCTTTCAAACCCCATGCTGCTGAAGCTCCCGGCTCCCAGGAAGCTCAAAATATAATTTTTAATTGTTTTGAGCCAATGAGGATCCATTTTTTTCTTTTAATTTTTGGGCCACATCTGGTGTCATTCAGGGATTACTCCTGACTGTGTGCTCAGAAATCGCTCCTGGCTGAGGATCCAGAGTGATAGCACAGCAGTAAGGGTTTTACCTTGCACACGGCCAACATAGGACGGACCCCGTCCCAGCATCCCATATGGTCCCCCAAGCCTGCCAGGACCGATTTCTGAGCACAGAGCCAGGAGTAGCCCCTGAGCAGCCCCCAAAAAGAAATTGCTCCTGGCTTGGTGGACCATATGGGATGCCTGAGGATCAAGCTGCAGTCTGTCCTAGGCTAGTGCAGGCAAGGCAGACACCTTATAGCTTATGCCACCACTCTGGCCCCACAGGTTCACTTCTAAAGCTGGGCTGCAGACAGTTCATCTAAATAACAGGACTTCAAAGAGAAGGGCTGTTTTTTCTAAAGAAATAAAATTGTTCTTTGGTTAGAAATGGGAAATATCCTCCCCTTTTCATTCATTGGTATTGATCTCCTGAAAAGCCAGGGAGAACATTAGGTATGGGGAGCAATAAAACAAGAAGCAATGGTAGGGACCCAGCCCTTCCGTCCTCCTATCTTTGGCTCTAAAGCTGGAGAATGTCTGGGATGTATTGTCTGGTACCCCAGGGGTATGGGAGTGACTTTCCTGGTCTAAAATCTGAGTTTCTAAAACAAATAAAAATAAAAATAAATGGGGCCCGGGAGATAGCATGGAGGTAAGGCATTTGCCTTTCATGCAAAAGGTCATCGGTTCAAATCCCGGTGCCCCATATGGTCCCCCGTGCCTGCCAGGAGCAATTTCTGAGCATGAAGCCAGGAGTAACCCCTGAGCACTGCCAGGTGTGACCCAAAAACCAAATAAATAAATAAATAAATAAATAAAAATAAATAAAATCTGAGTTTCTGATGTTTTCAGAATTCATGTGTCTGAACAAGAATCTATGGGACTGGAGAAACTGTACGAGAGTTTAGGAGTTTTTCTGCATGTGACTGACCCTAGCTTGATCCCCAGCACATCTTGGGTTTTTTTCACATTACTGGGCACAGTCCTTGGCACTGCAGTGCCTGAGCAGCACCGCATCCTCAGGCCCTGGCATTGCTCCCTCAGGGAGGCCTCTTGAGTGCTGCATAGCCCTCTCCCCTGAAATCTGTGTGGGAGTCCAGAACTTGAGCCTTTTTGCCTCCTTTTCCCCTCATCATGTTTCCTCCCCCACACAGTGAATAGAATTTTACTTGTCTACTTACTGAAACCAAGGGTCTCTGATAATGTTTACTCCTCCAATGACAGATGGCAGCATTCTAGCAGATCCCTCAGCAATGGTTCTCACCCCAGTATCTGCTGATAGGGCCTAGAGCTCCTCAAGGCACTTTGTACACATTCCATGTTCAAGAGCATTCGAGGATTCAAGTGCCAACCCCTCCCCTCAGCTATATAACATGTAACAAAATCCAAGACAATCTGAAAAATCATGTTCTTGAGTCATAAAGTTAGAATGCATATTGATATTCATAATTTCCCCAAAGTGTTATATACTCTGCATGCCCAGAGCCACAGTGCAAGTACTGTGGTTAAGGCATTTGCCTTGCTTGGATTCTATCTCTGGCATTTCATATGGTCCTCAGAGATAACCAGGAATAATCTTTGAGCACAGAACCAGGAGTAAGCCCCAAGCACAGCTGGAAGCAGACCCAAAACAAAGCAAAGTAAATGTGTTTCCAAGTTGCAAATATAGGTATACCAACTTAGAGAAGATGATAAATACACAGAGATGGTAGCCATCATTATTTCTCAGCATGGATACTCTGGGGTTTTCTATTTCCATCTTTATATTTTGTATCTAAAGAGCACATGCCTCAGGCTGTAGGCTGAGGATAGGGGAAGTGATGTTCTCTCTAGTTTCACTGTCTTTCAAGCCCTTGGTGCTTCAGGAGGTCGAAAGGCACTTGCTGTGCTCCTGGAGCTCTGAGAGGCAGAAATCAACATACAGGAGGGTCCCTAACTGCCTGCCACCATTTTCAGAATCATGACAGCCTGATAGTCTTGGCCATTCACCATGGCTGGTGGTTCTTCACATTTCTTCTCTTATTGTCAGGTCTCTTGGAGTTAACTTATCTCTCAAATAATTCTGGACCTTCTTTCATGCCCTGGTGCCATTCTGGGCCTCAGAAATGACATCAGGCTCTGGCAACCCCAAATGTATGTGAAATCAAGTTTTCCTTACTGTTTTCATCTGTGGGCACAGGGAAAACCAGTAAAACTTGTACCTATTATTAGGTTATACATGGAGAATTGCACACAGGTCTCCTCTTCTGAGGGGCCACTCAAACTTAATTGATTTCTGTCACTCTTCTTCATCCCTATCCAATCTTAATCCTTTATTTCTTAACTAGATGCAAGAGAAAAAGACAGTGTTAACTCCAGGAAAGCAGTAAACAAAAAGGACATAGCGTTTGTGCGTGAAGAGACCCCTTCTTGGGACACATCATGCCCCAGGAACTTGTTCATGTTAACTTTCTCCAAATCTGGACACTTATTTGGGGATGGGAAACATTAATTCTTAAAACACATTTGTGATGATTTTTAATTTAAGGCTCAAGGGAGATGGATTGATCTGTAGGTAAGATTTTTAAATCTCCAAGTATTAGGCATTTACAGATCAAAAAGTCTTTGCTTTTAAAAGTTTCTTCCATTTTTAACCTTTTGTCTGTTTCCTCTCACTAAGGGAAGTCCATGGGTACAGAAATAAAGCTATCTGTGTGTAATTAAGCCCAACTTTCTGGTATCTTTCATGAGTTAGCTTCTTCCTTTTCCTCCATCCCTCCCTTTCTCCCTCCCTCCCTCCCTCCCTCTCTCCCTCTCTTCCTCCCTCCCTCCCTTTCTTCCTCCCTCTCTCCCTCTCTCCTTCCCTCCCTCCCTCTCTTTCTTCCTCCCTCCCATCCTTCCCTCCCTCCCTTCTTTCTTCCTCCCTTTCTTTCAACCTTCCTCCTTCCTTTCTTCCTTCTCCCTCCCTCCCTTCCTTCCTTCCAACCTTCCTTCCTTCTCACTTCCAACCTTCCTCCCTTCCTTCCTTTCCTCCTCCATCCCTCCTCCCTTCTTTCCTTCATTCCTTCCTCCCTCCCTCCCTTCCTTCCTTTCGTCCTCCCTTTTTCCAATCTTTCTTCATTCCAATCTTCCTCCCTCCCTTCCTTCTTTCCTTCCAACCTTCCTTTCTTCTTTCCTCCCTTCCTTCCAGCCTTCCTTCCTTTCTCTAGTCCTTCCTCCCTCTCTTCCTTCCTTCTTAACTTCCCCCCTCCCTCACTCTTTCCCTCCCTCCCTTACTTCCACCCACCCTCCCATCCTTCCTTATTTCCTGCCTTTTGTTTATTTAGGTTCTTAGACTTTCCAACATTAGTGAGATCCTCCCAATAATTTTAAATCATTGAGAATTCCGTTTGATCTTATTGAACTGTTTTGGATCTCACTACTTTCTATTTGCTGACTCAGGGTGATTATTCCTGGAATACCACTTTCTCATTATTCTAGGGGTTCCCCCTCCCTCCCTTCTGGTTATACTTCCTCCCACCCCCCAACGACTAGCTTCATTTTCTGGTTTCTGTGGCATTTTTCTTAATGCTGCTTCCTGAGAAAGAGTAGATGGAAGCAAAGTGATTTCAGAAACATGTGTTGAAATGGAGGTGTCTTTCACTCAGTTGATACTTGGGCTGGGTGGCAGAAATAGGTGCGAGTCTCCTGGTCATGCATGCTTTGGTGATCACTATGGAGGAGTGTGTAGAAAGGGGTTTCTTCCATGGAGGTTCAGATGCCCTTGGAAGTGTGTGAGGGAACGTGTTATGTGTCACTTCAGCTCCCTGAGCAAGGAAGGGTGCTTGTCTGTACCACACATCCACTCTGAAAGCAGCTCCTGGTCTAATGAGACTTGACCAAAAGATCTAAAAAGCTAGTCCAGATTCCACTGATGGCACCATATGACCTCTCAAACACCACTGAGAATGACCCTTTAGCATTACTATATGTGACCAAACAAACAAACAAAAATAAATGTAAGAACAGATCTATCTTCATGAAGCAAAAGGCTTGTTACTTTTATCAGTTGTCTAAAATTTAATACAGAGATTCTATGTAATTTCAAATCAAAGACTTTGCCAGATTTTTTTGTAGAAGTTGACAGCTCATTCTAAATTTTTTATGTGAGTGCAAAAGACCTAAGAAAGTTTTTTTTTTTAAAGAGGAACAAAGTTATCCTTATACATCCCAGCAAAAGAATTATATAGCTATAAAGCTATAATCAAAAGCTGCAGTAGTAGTAAAGACAGTATTATATTGAATGGAAGAAATATATATGTGTGTGTGTGTTTGTGATTGTATGTGCTTAACTGGTTTTCAACAAAAGATGCTAAGGCATGCTAAGGAAAGGACAGTCTTCTTAACTTGTAGTTCTACAATTGGTTATTCTCTTTCAAAATTTGGCACATAGTTCACAACTATCAACTCAGAATAGATCATAAACTGAAGTGGCAGTATAGAACAATAGAAGTCCAAAAGAAAATCTGAAAGACATTAGAGCTCTCAGTTGATTTTGTGATGCCACAAGGACAATTCTCAGAAGGAAAAACTATTAAAATAAAGACTTGCTTTGTTAGAGGTCAGGCATCACTGTGCACAATTTTAAATGTGTTTTGCGATGGAACAGTCAACCGCCAAAGACTGCCCTGTGTGATACATCTTTTCAGTCAACTGTCAAAGGCTGTGTGCTGTATGATTCATTTTCTCTGAAATCTGGAAAAGGAATAATAAAAGAGGTAGGAAACAGATCATTCTTTAGACGGTTTAAGAAACTGCATGGCCTCACATGTAGTTTCAGTGGTAAAGAACTGATTGCATGGCATTCCTCTGCTCTGGCTGGTAGATGTGAACCCATAAAGGGTGAAAGTTCCTGTGTGCAAATATTTTAAAAATTGGGCTGGATCAGCAGTAGATTGGCTGCTTCCCTTGCACATAATTGAGCCTAGGCACTCCATCCTGGCTTAGGTCACAATATCTAACAGTGATACAGACACTTTTGCACATCCTCCCACAAAAATTCTCTTCCAGTCCCCTCATTGCCACTTCTATTTGATGCCCCATGGCTTCAAATGATGTTCCATGACCTTCCCTATGGGCACCCACTTGGGCCACTTGTGTGAGGCTTCATTGAAAGCCTCTTAACCACATTAGATTACCTTCCTTAAAAATTGCCATTTGGGGGGGCTGGGTGGTGGCGCTGGAGGTAAGGTGCCTGCCTGGCCTGCGCTAGCCTAGGATGGCTGTGGTTCGATCCCCCGGTTTCCCATATGGTCCCCCAAACCAGGAGTGACTTCTGAGCGCATAGTCAGGAGTAACCCCTGAGCGTCACTGGGTGTGGCCCAAAACCCCCCAAAAAATAATTGCCATTTTTGAGCTATGACTCCTGTAGATCTCATTGTTAACATTTTTAGGTGGAAACACATTCTATCTACATGTTCCCTGGCACCCTGAAGTGATGTTTGCTCTGTTCAGTCCTTCTTAAGGTACAGGGATGAGGAACAGATCTAGTTTATGTTGGAGGTATTATTTGAATTGTTTATTAAGATTCAGTAGAAATCAAAGTTTAAACTGAATTCAAATCTCAAAATAGCTTTTGAAAACTCCTTAAGAAATTACAAGTTTCTAGATTTTGTAAGAAGGGCAAGTCCCAGTTATTTTCTTCAAGCTGCCTAAACTCTGCCAAAAACCTAGTTTATTTTCAGAATTGGTATAGGCTCAATTTCCTTAGAGAGGTGTATTTTTTGGGGTGTGTGTTTTGCTTTGTTTTTTAATAAAATCTGGTTACATGTAGCATTACCACCTTGACTTTTCAAAAAAGAATACTCATTCTTCCATTTTCCCAGTTCTTTTAGTTGTATGATCATAAGGCATCACAAGTGAGAGTAAGAGAGGAGGGGGTAAGATAAAGAGTATATATCTTTTGATAGTTGAGGGAGAGGCTGTGTAGAGAGGTAGGAAGGGGATTCCCCTTTGGCCACTTCGTTCTCTCTCCCCTTTGCACCCCAACCTCAGTCCTGCCCCAACACTTGCTCTCATCCTCCTCTTTAGTGGTGATGTGGAGCCCAGAGAGGTTGCTGCTATACTGAACATGTAAAGCCACATGCTGAGTCATTCAGAGAGAAAGACCTGGTTTCTGAATGTCAGAGTCAGCCAGTTCCACCCCAGCTGATGTGTCCTGGTTTGACCAGCGTTCTTCAGTCAGAGTTTCCCTGTACTTTGGTGGGGAATGCAAGCCAGGGAAGATGGATGGTATTGCGTTATCAGGGGTGCAATGCTGGTTTGGGTTCACAAAGAGAGTGGCTATGTTTTCCTTTGTTATTCTTGTTTTCTTTTTTTTTCTCAGCCAGTCTTCTGTCATCGGTTATCTGTGTCTCACAGAGTGTCTTGACCGTGTCCTCTGTTTACCCCGCAGCCCCATCATCAGCCTAGAACCTCACCTTGCAATTTTGCCTTGCAATTTTGATAGCAGTGCCTGGGTTTGATCTGAGGGCAGCTTCTGTTCCAGAAGCGTGGAATGAGTTTCACTCCTGAAGTTTGTAGCAGGGGAAAGACAGTATATTTAAGTCAGAATAGTAGTGTGGGGCCAGAGCAATAGCACAGCGGGTAGGACATTTGCCTTGCACGCAGCCGACCCAGGTTTGATCCCTGGTATCCTATATGTCTGTCTCCTGAGCCTGTCAGGAGTGACTTCTGAGTGCAGAGCCAAGAGTAACCACTGAGGGCCACCAGATGTGACAAAAATTAAATTAAATTAAATTAATTTAAAAAACCAACCAAACCAGACTAATGGATGTGAGGGTAAAATTTTTCATTAATGCCTAAGATCAAATCAATCATTTGTAGGATTTCATGCTGTCTAACAGTAGAGCACTTGCCTTGTTTGTTTAGCCCCCAGTACTTAAAAAATAAAATTAGTGGGGCCGGAGTGATGGCACTAGAGGTAAGGCATTTGCCTTGCAAGCGCTAGCTTAGGACGGACAGTGGTTCTATCCCCTGGCATCCCATATGGTTTCCCCAAGCCAGGAGCGATTTCTAAGTACATAGCCAGGAGTAAACCCTGAGCATCAACGGGTGTGCTTCCCCCCCAAAAAACCCCCAAAAACAAAAAATAAAATTAGCAACTTGTTTTCTTTTTTTAATATTATAAATTCCTATATCTTATAAAATTCAACCTTTTTGGGGGCCAGAGAGATAGATTTTTCAGGGATGAAAGGACTTGCCTTTTATGCAGCCAGTCCAGGTTTGATCCCAGGTACCTTTTATGCCCCTTGAGCCATGTCTGGAGTGATCCCTGAGTAGAGGGTGAGAAGTAAAACCAGAGCACAGGGGCCTGGGAGATAGCATGGAGGTAAGGCGTTTGCCTTTCATGCAAAAGGTCATCGGTTCAAATCCCGGTGCCCCATATGGTCCCCCGTGCCTGCCAGGAGCAATTTCTGAGCATGGAGCCAGGAGTAACCCCTGAGCACTGCTGGGTGTAACCCAAAAACGAAAAAAAACCAGAGCACAAAATTCCTTTGCATTTTGATTGGGTTATTGGTTCGTTTAATGTTTAATTATTTGGTACAGCAGTTAGTGTTTCAATATAGTTGGATTTATAGTATCCTTTTCCTGTTTGATTTATCTCCTCTCTATTCCTTCTTTTCATCTTTTTTAGGTAACAGATACTATTTTCTAATGTAACATTAAAAAGGTTTAAATTAAGTTTTTTGGCAATTCTTTTCTTTTCCTTTTTTTTTGGTTTATGGGTCACACTCGGCAGCACTCAGGGGTTATTCCTGGCTCTATGCTCAGAATTCGCTCCTGGAAGGCTTGAGGGACTATGTGGGATGTCGGGATTCAAACCACTGTCCTTCTACGTGCAAGACAGACGCCCCACCTCCATGCCATCTCTCTGGCCTGGCAATTATTTTCAAATATATATTATTTTATAATAGATTATAATATTATACTATATTATATATTATATTATTTTCAAATTATATATATATATATATATATATATAGGTTTTTGGGTCACACCCAGCAGCGCTCAGGAGTTACTCCTGACTCTACACTCAGAAATCACTCTTGGCAGGTTCAGGGATATGGGATGCTGGGAGTCGAACCACGCTCCTTCTGCATGCAAGGCAAATGCCTTACCTCCATGCTATCTCTCCAGCCCCTGTAATATATATTTGGAAACGTGTACTCTTAACAAAATTAACATTAGGCTGATACCAACTTTAATGAAATACAGAAACTTTACACTTATGAAGATCCAGTTCGTCATCCTTGTTCTACTTGTTATACAACACACCTATTATATTATGACTTTATATAACATGATTGAAGAAGCTAATTACAGAATAGAGAATAAGGATGAAACATTTTGCTAACATCATCTTTTAATTCCCAATTTCTGGTATTCTCTACTTTGGATTCAAGTTACTCTCTGATGTTATTTTATATTCAGTGTTGTTGTCAAGTGTATTGAATTACTAATATTACAGTCCTACTTGCACAATTATAAAGTTTCAATTGTTTAGAATTAGAAAAATGTCATACTTTACATTATAATTTATCAGATAATTTCCAGATTGTCTTGTTTTCTTCATAGTGCTGGGATTCTAATCAAGGCCCCACAAAACACAGCTTAAACTTTATTATTGATCCAAAACCTAGGCTCCTGGAACTTTCTGATTTTTTTGTTTTTGTTTTTGAGTTACACTCAGCAGTACTCAGGGGCCACTCCTGGCCCTACACTCAGAAATAGCTCCTGGCAGGCTTTGGGGACAATATGGGATGCCGGGATTTGAACCACCATCCTTCTGCATGCAAGGCAAATGCCCTACTTTCATGCTATCTCTCTGGCCCCTCTTTCTGATTTTTTTTGTTTTGTTTTTTGGGCCACACCCAGTGACGCTCAGGGGTTACTCCTAGCTATTCGCTCAGAAGTCGCTCCTGGCAGGCATGGGGGACCATATGGGGAACCGGAGGATCGAACCGCGGACCGTCCTAGGTTAGCGCAGCCACCTTACCTCCAGCGCCACCACCCGGCCCCTCTTTCTGATTTTTTAAAAATGAATTTGAAGTATTCCCTGCTGACAATTAATTACATCCGGTGACCTTCTTCTGTATCATTTTACATTAGGCAGGGTTGCCAGTAAGTTGCTGAAATTGAATTTATAAAATCAATATAAATCAATATAGCTCTATTTTGAATTATTTTTGCTACTTAAAAGATTTTCTTTCTTTCTTTCTTTCTTCTTTTTTTTTTTTGGATCATACCCAGCAGAGCTTAGGGGTTACTCCTGGATCTGCACTGAGAAATAGCCTCTGGCAGGCACAGGGGACCATATGGGATGCCAGGATTCAAACCTTCTGTATGCAAGGTTAATGCCTTATCTCCAGGTTATCTCTCCAGTCCCAAAGATTTTCATTTTATCCCTATATTTAAACATTTCAGTGCAGCAAGTGTCTGAGCAAACTTATGTGCTTATCCTGGTTAAAATTTAGCAATTCTTATCTGTGTACAGTATGGTTTTCCCTAATTTGAGTTTATAATTTATTTCTCTGAGCAATTTGTCTTTGTATAATTTCTATACATTTTTATTTTATAATTTTATTATTCCCATCCTTGATATTCCAGAATTACCTAGGACATTTTCTTTATTTTTTGACCTACTATTCACATTGTATAACCCAGGGGTCTCAAACTCAATTTACCTGGGGGCCGCAGGAGGCAAAGTCGGGGTGAGGCAGGGCCACATAAGGAATTTCACAAAAAAAGTCCTCAAACGTCATTATTAACAGTTTTAATTATTTCTTCTGAACATGAATAGAACATTGAGTGAAGATCATGAGCAGTTCTTTTGAACATGGCATCTTTTGCCTATTCCTTGCTGCCAGAGACTTGACAGCGCTTCTTCTCACAAATGTGAACCACATTTAGCTTTAGAGAGGAAGCAGTTGAGACTCTCAGTATGGCTTGAAGATGATCATCATTAAGTCTAGACCTGCACTTTGACTTATTGAAGTTCAATGTGGAGAATAAATTTTCACACAAATATGTGCTCCCAAAAAGGCACATGGTGCACTTAAACATTCGGGAAAGCTCAGGGAAGCTGGGGCCAATTGCCCATGCATGTCTGATTTTCCACTAATCTCCCTGAACTTGGCTTTGAGATCAGAGTTGCATTGCAGGTTAATGAGCTCCATTTGAAGCACAAGAGGGGCATCTTGCACATCAAAGAAAAAGGGGTCCACAAAAATTTGGAAATTGGCTCTATGTTTTTTGAAGTCTTCAAATCTGTGTTCAAGGGGCCGGGCGTGGCGCTGGAGGTAAAAGTGCCTGCCTTCCTGCGCTAGCCTTGGACGGACCGCGGTTCGATTCCCCCATGCCCCATATGGTCCCCCAGGCCAGGGGCGACTTCTGAGCGCATAGCCAGGAGTAACCCCTGAGCGTCACTGGGTGTGGCCCAAAAACCAAA